>MU271208.1:16036-128646 GCA_021432655.1 Atractiella rhizophila | reverse complement strand
AGGCTCTGTGAAGGCAGCTGGAAGGCGCAGCAGCTCATCATTTCGGTTCCTGGATAATCGTGCGGGCGATCGGACGCGGGAAGAAGAGGCCCGAACATAGGAGGTATAAGGTGTGTGCTTTTTTTTGATCTTTTGTTTGTTTTTTTTGTTTGTTGGTGATGTGTTTGTTGTTGGGAATGGCAGCTGGGAGCTCGTCTTAGGAGGACGGTCGTCTGCTAAAAAGTGCGACGATGCGATGAACTGCATTTCAATTTACTTTGTTTTTCGAGTGGGAGGAATTCCATCGTTGTAGTTGAGGGAAAGGCCCGAAATGCGCACATAAGTGCGTCGAAAGAGCATTCAATATTTTAAAGTGCGATTAAAGTACATCCTTTCGTGAGCGCGTTTATCCCTTGGAAAGCGTCGTAACATCATCCTTTGTCTCTCTTAGTCTCTCAAGCCAAACCGAGCTCATCCCTGATCACTAATGACGGTCGGTGAACAGAGAGCAGAAGCCAAGAAACGCAAAGAGAGGAGAGAAGCCGAAAAATCGGCCACCTCCCACCTCCAACCCTCATCCGTCGATCCCTCCTCCTCTCTTAACCTCAACGGGAGCACGAACGGACCTGGCGACTGCGACGACAACGGAGAGGGAGGGAGCGGCGGTGGGGCGCGATGGACATGGAGATGCAGATGCAGATGCAGGGGCTGGAGATGGGATTGGATATGGGGTTGGACGTCGGCGTGGAAGTGGGAGGAGGAGAGGGGGTGGATGGTCATGGTCATGGTCATGGTGTGGAGAGTGGAATGGGAGAGGTGCCCCTCGATCCGGCGTTGGAGGAGGGAGGAGGTGGAACGGATATTAAGGTGTTTTCTCAGCCTGGAATGGCACCGGATGGAGATGGAGGGGGCGAGGGGAGGAGGAAGAGACGGAGAGTGGAGTGAACCCCTTTTGTGTGATTTTGTTGGGTGAGAGGTACGCCGTTTCTTATTGATTTCGTTTTCTTTGGTGTCTTGTCAGCGTCCTGCGTCAACGCGCTTTCAAAATAATTTCGCCTGTTGTAATTATGTATATTGAAACAATTCGAATTCGACATCGTTATCCATCGTACATTGTGGATCCACCAAATCGGCAAATCATTTTAAGCCGTCGTGGTCAGAGTGCAAGTATATCACCCTTTCTCTCTCTCGCTCCATTTCTTTCTCTCCCCCAGTTTCAACAGTCGAACAAACATGCCTCTCTCCCTCGCCCTCATCGGATCCCAAGGCCTCATCGCTACCCCTCCCTCCGCTTCCTCGTCGCTCCCCCAACCTTCCTCGCCTCCAAAATCTCAAGGTCTTCACGCGCTCTTCCTCCCTTCCCCCTGAGGTAGAGATTCCAAAAGAGGGCAAGGGGAAGGTAGAGATCGTGCAGGTGGACTATAAGGATGTCGGTGCGTTGGAGGAGCGATTGAAGGGGGTGGAGGTGATCGTTAATTGTATGGGTACAAAGGGGGATTGGGAAGCGAACAAGACGGCCCTCGTAGAAGCTGGTATGTTGTCCGGCTACCCTTCATTTTGGAGAAAGTATGAAGCTGATATTGAGGATGAATGATAGCCGCAAAGGCAGGGGTGAAAGTCTACATCCCGTCCGAGTTCGGGACGGACCATTTGTCCTTCTTTCGGCAAACGGGGATAACACACCCACTCTTTATCTCGAAACAGAAGCATATGCAGCATGCGAAGGAGCTCGGATTGCAGGTGCACGCGGTGTATATCGCGTTGATCATGGAAATGGCGTTCTCTAGATGGTTTGGTCCGTCCTTTCCTCCTCCCACATCCGAATGGACGGCTAATGAAGTATAACAGGCGTAGATACACAGAAGCGGAAGTGGTCGCTCGTTGGGACTGGCGAGGAGAAATGGGCTCTGACATCCCTTGACGACGTTGGATTCTTCGTGCTGAGGGTGTGCGAGATTGCCTTGGAAGAGGGAGGGAAGGAAAGGCTGGGAGAGCACGTGAGAGTCTATTCGGAGTGTTGGTTCGTCTGTTCACTCCAACGTGGATAAACCTGATATTGTAACCGAAGGACATACAAAGAATACGCTGGGGTCTTCGAACGCTTCTCGGGAGATAAATTAGAGCTTGAATTCACGCCTGTTCAGGAGAAGAGGGAGGAGTACGAGAGGATAAAACATACAATCCCTCCTCATTTGCTCGGGTCAGTCCTTGCTACTCACTCTGGCGAAATAGGAGCTTTCTGGGATTCATAAAAGAAATAGGCCGCTCATTGGAATCGCTGGTGGAGAAGGCATCTACGATCACATTGGGTTGGGGGATAAGAACGAGATTCTGCTTAAAGGCGCCAAGTGGAAAACGAGGAGTCTGGAAAATTACGCTGAGGAAGTGAGAGGGAAGCCGTGGGACGGGGTTGATCTAAAATTTTAAGCTGGTGGTGTCGAATCCAGTCATGCACAATGTAGTAGTACTGATTGCAGGGGAAAGATTTACACACAATGTCATTATTTGTGCTCCGCTGCTCACCTCACGTATCCACTGTATCCGCAAATAATAACGAGTTTCCAATCCCCTTGGTTAGACCTTAGAGGCTCGATCTAATAACAAACCCCAGAAGGCAGTCCTGTATTTTCTTCTCACGTGATGTATCTACCTGATGGATTACCAGAAGTAAACCACCCTCAGCCTCCGCTATCAATATATCACCTTTTTCATTCAGTTAGGCACACCAATTTGAAGATTTAATGTCGAATACGGCGGGAAACACATCGACTTCTCTACCTTCTCCCGCCTTGTCCTCGTTGCCGACCGATAGTCAACAAGGTATATCGCCAAACAAAATGACTTCCAAGTTCGAACATGTTGCGAGCCGCCACCAGCACGCAAATTGGTCAAAGCAGCAAGCTGCCGCCGTGATGTTGGAAGACTTACGCCCAAAGATCACCAAGGTGGAGCTGCCACTCGAGCTCCTGCGATATCATGCAACAGAATGGAAGGATGAGGAGTCGATCAAAATTTTTATGCAGCATATGTACGGAGTGAGTAATTCGTACTTTTCTGAACCAAGTAGATGTTGATATGGTGGATATGATGTATCAGCATTTGTTCCCCAAGTCTCCAACTTCTCGATATTTCAAAGTCGATAAACGGGTGCAATTGTCAGATAATCCGACGAACACGGAATCCGTGAAGGTGGGCGGAATGATAATCTATTACAAAATCGATCCACCGACAGAGTCGTATTCGAATATTGCGCTGGTCTTCGAGTTTAAGGATCGGAAGGAGAGTACCGCTGCGGGAGGGAATATTCAGCTAGCTCGAGGGGCGGTCTACATGCTCGCAGGGAGACCACGAACATTTCTCTGGAGTCTATTGATCGATAAGTCTGGGCCTAACACGCAATACTGCTGGACCGTCTGTACCCGTGGTGGGCGCTTTCAGTCGAATGCGAAGGATCTAGAGGAGAACTTCGAAGATGTTGCACAGACCATCGCAGGCTTCGCGAAAGGGAGTGAGGAGGAAATCGGGTTTCTCGACATTTTCGATCACAAACCTGAGTGGCAGTTCAGCTGGGACCCTTTCCGTCAGCCTATTTCCAAGCAACCTGCTCGCACTGCATACTCTTCGCGTTCGTCACCATCCCAACCCGCGTCTCCAGCCAAGACATCAACAACATCGGCAGCCGGCCTGAGTGCACCATCTTCCACCTCCTTCTGTCCTGAACATTCGACGTGCCGTCCTCTGCACAAATTTATGCTGGACCTAGGTGGACGTTTGAAGGAGAACAAGTGGGATGTCGTCGGTGACGGGTTCTTTACAAACTGGGTGGAAGAGATACTATTTCGATCGTACTCTCTCACCGGGAGTGGCACGCAGGTATGGGCATGCGAGTTGGATGAAGGGACGGAACGTTATGGAGTCATTAAACATATGTGGCTGTCGGAGGACCTGTTGGAGAGGTTGAAGCAGCACATCGAACTATTCAATTCTTGGCGGAGGGAGCGTTCGGATAAATTGGCAGTAAATGACGATCGTGCGAGAGCTTGTGCCTGGCTCGAACATGCTCCCCATGTCATCCTTTCTCAACCTCTCCTTTCCACCAGAAACATCCTTACCGCGACTGCTCTGTGGAAAGGCGGAAATGCTTCTGAGGTAATGAAGATGAATCGAATTCCCGTCCTGATTTTTCATTCGACGGTCGGCTTCCCACTTGCATCAGCGAAGTCTCTTGACGATGTCCTCGATACACTCAAAGGTGTCTTAAACCGTAAGTACTGATGTATTTCAGAACCTTGCTTGACGCTTCAATAGAATTGGCAACCTTGAATGATCACGATTTTGTTCATCGAGATGTTTCCTATGCGAACATCTTTATTCACGAATTTCAGCCAGGAAAGGACGCTGGACGTATTCCTGTGATCGGTTGGTTGAACGATTTTGACCTATCTGTGAACATGAACATGAAGTATGGTGGGCAAAATCAACATCATCCTATCTCAGTGAGTGGCTCGCTAGTCTTACTCTTCAGTGATTCTGAATGGACCTTTTCTAAGGGTACTTTGCCATTCCTATCACGATGCGCGCTTAAAGCGGCGATGAAGACGAATGATTCATACCGCCAGGAAATTATGGATGATGTCGAATCTCTTTTCTACTGCCTAGTCTACTTTTTCTGTCATTACGTCCCACAGACTGAAGGACAACGTGGACCCTTCGCGTTTCGGGATTGGAGCCGCATTCTTGACACCCCGACTGGGCAAAGGACTCACGGATCCATGACAACAAATTCAGTTTTGTCTGTCCCACCTATCGAGCAAAAGGATCGCTATCCACTTCGACATTGGTTGGACCCAACCGCGGCGCTCACATCCAAAGGCAATCTTCTTGAGAGATTACCCCCTGAACTGGAAATGACGGCTTTGCGCAATCTGTTCAATGATGAAATACTCGAGCTGCTGATACGCGGTGATCCTGAGAGTTGGAAGTGGGAGAAAGACAAGGAGCATGTTGTATCACTCCTTTGGGAAATCTCTCTTCCACTTCGATTGCGTTACCAACTCGTCAAAGTTGGGGATGGTTGGGAATCTTTGTTTCCCGCAGGCTGTGATCGGAAGGATGAAGTCAGGAATATTGTTCAGGCGATGATAGAAGCGTTGGAAGAGGGAAAGAAAAGATTCAATGGGAGTTCCAGTGATGAGTCTTTGTGTCTTCTAAAACCTTAACGAACTTGAGCAAGTTGTTGACATAGTTTTCTACAGGGTTTTATTGCAATTTCTTTCTTGTGGTGTTGTAGATAATGTAGCAAATTCATTTTCGCCAGACGTCCATAATTAGTAATGTAGTTATATGAGATTCTAGGTGGATATCTCTTCTGCCCTGTCTCTCTCTCGCTCAGTTTCCCTATCGAACAAGACATGCAACATACCTCTCTCCATCATCGGATGTCAAGGGCTCGTCGCCACCCCTCTCCGCCACCGCCTCCTCTCTCTGGCAACCCTTCCTCGCACTAAAGATCTTCACGCGCCCTTCCTCCGTGCACTCGAGCCGGAGATTCCTGAAGGGTGGAGGGGGAGGGTAGAGATCGTGCAGGTGTACTATATGTCAGTGCCTTGGTTGAGGTGGAGGTGTTCAGGCAATCGTTGATTGTATGCGCCTGTGGGTGCGGCCCTCATAAAAGCTAGTATGCCAGCCCTGTACTGTTCATTTTGTAGAAGCGTGAAGGTGATATTGAGGATGAAGGACAGCGCTAATAGCAGACGTAAAGGTATACATCTGTATGAATTCGAGACGGACCGTTTGTCCTTTATTCATCGAACGGGAATGCCACACTCGCTCTTTATTTCTACGCAGGAGCATGTCGAACCTGCGAAAGTTGCAGGTGTACGCGGCACATGCCGCGATGGTGGAGCTTTCTCTAGAACTCCTCCTACGCTGAAGCGAATACTGATGATGTTGGTTATAGGAGTGGATACGCAGAGACAATAAGTGGACGCTCATAGGGCGGGCGAAGTCAGGTGGGCTCTGACTTCCCTTGACGACGTTGGATTCTTCGTACTGACGGTGTGCGAGATTGCTTCGGAGGAGGGAGGAACGAACGGGGAGGCCGGATGCGCATGTCAGAGTTTGTTATAAGTGTCTTCTCGCAGGCTGCATAAAGAACGGCTGAATGTTCGAATCCGGAGATAGCTTCGAGCTTCATTTCACGCCTGTTCAGGAGGAGAGATACGAGTATGAGAGAATAAAGCAAACGATTTCCCTCATTTCCTTGCCGCTCTGTATTGTACTATAGGAGCATTTTGGGATTTATGAGGAAATTTCCCGCTCAATAGAATCGCTAGTAGAGAGAGCATCTGCGATCACGTCGGGTCAGGGGATAAGATACTTAAGGGCGCGGGGTGGGAGACGAAGGGTATGGGAAGTTATGCAGAGGAAGTGAAAGGAAAACCGTGGGGCGGGTTGATCCCAAATCCTGACCGTTATGCAGGGGAGAGATCCTGATTGCGAATGAGCTGATATCCTTTCTACACTGCTCCAAGGTTAAGATGAAAGGCTAATCGCGAAGCCGCCACACCAAAACGAGAAGCGTGACCTCTAACGCTCCTACTAATGCACTCAAAAGGAGCACGCTTCTTCCGCTTGTCCGAAAAGCGCGTCCCCAAATCATTCCGCTTGTCCAAGTGCCTCCTTTCGCTTCTCGATGCGGTTCTTTGGGCTTGTACACATCTGCGAGGTCGTGATTGGAATGAGAACGTCGAAGGAGGGAAATGACAAGGAGGACGAAGGAAATGATAATGTAACAGATGCCAACTGCCAGTGGGGTGCCATAAATGGAGGCGAATCAAACGGAGGAAGGGACAGACTGCGTGCAAATTCTGGAGAGAAGATTTTGAGGAATATGAGAGCATAGGTTAACATGACGAGTGAAGTACGGATGTATGCTCCTATCCATTGTGTTGTCATTGTTGACAGTTGTCAATGCACGTTTGCCCGTTTAACAAAACGAACCATCAAAAGTCCTCTCTCTTGCTCGCAACTCGGTAAGCTCGTCAATATCGTGCGTAATAAAAGAATATCGACGCCGCCCATGAAAGAAGTGATCCTTTCCATCCTTTCCTCTGCGCTTTAGCGCGTCCATCGTCTTCCCAATCCAAGAACAACAGGATCTGGAGGGAGGGGAAGTTGTGAAGAACTTCGTAGTGCTAATAAACTTGCATGGCTGTTGTTGAATTGCGCAATCTATCGCCACGACGGTTCGGAATGGGCACAAGGAGGAGCGACGAAAACCTTTTTTGATTGGGAAGCGTATAGGTATAGGACTTCAGGAAGAAAATTAAGAGGTTGAGTGGGGGGTTAGGAATCCGATGCTTTCTGTGTCCAGATCCACGGAATGGAGAGGCGTGAGAGTTATCGCTCTGCCGAACTCGATCCTTCGACATTTGGCTCGTGGGAATGAAGTTCTAGGCATCTATCTTGATCTATCCTTACCAGTCAATTATATCGTTTCTCGTGTCGAAAGCAACCGAAAAATGCCTGAAAAAAGAATGAATGAATGACAGGCCGAGGAGGCACGTGCTACTCCTGGAAGCAAGCCGTCAGTCTCGGAATTGGCACTTGTGACACGAGGGACCATATGACCCCATAAGGGACCAGCTGCGCTGCAGCTGTCCCCGATGATAGTGAGAGAAAAAGAAAGAGCTGATAGCGTGACCGTGGCTGGAGGGTGAATTCTCGAGAAGGGCCAGACTGGATCCAGTGGGAACCTGTTCCCAAGCTTCAACATGTCGTGTACGAGTACAAACCACGATGAATGCCTTCTTCGACTCTATGTATCACCCCTAAATGCAATCCTCCACCTTTCACTCTATCCTGTTCACAATTATCGTCCCTTCCGACAGCTTGCACGTTTACAAAGCAACAGGCAATAAAAACAGGTGCTGATGTCGGAAACGGACCTCATCTACTCTTCCAATCTTCTTCGATAATTATGTACCGCTTTGATTCCACGGGTCTGGCGGAAAAGTCCCTGAAGGAGGTTACTACTTTGCTAAACGACTGGGTTCTCAAATGGGAAAACTGGTCAAATTTGAGAGTTCGAAGTCAGGGAGACAGCTGCACGACGTGTGGTCGGAGGTTTGTACCCCTGACTGATACGCTCAAGTAAGTCGTTCGGCAGATGTAGAGGTTAGTGGAGCTAATTGCAGTCACAATTGAAGTGAATTTTTTGAGCCAGAGTCAGAGTCAGGAGCCCCAACGTCACCAATCGAACCCGAACGATGGCAGCAAGAACAAATCTCGTTTTCGCATTCATCATCACCAGCCAATTTATCAAGACCGCAACCTCAAGCGAACTCATTCCAACCGTCCTCGTCTTCGAGCAGGTTAGAGAGGCTTCCGATAGAGGTTTTACAACATATCTTCGATGAAGTGGTGATGGAATACAATGAGGACACAGTCGCGCTATTGTGTTTATCCAAGCCGTTGTATCGGGTGGTGCGTGTCCTCTCAGTTCAGCCAGGCAATTGACTCACACCAGAACTTCATAGGTCCAAAAAGCATTATATCACACTCCACCAACTCTACGCAGCCTAGACGACGTCCTCTCCTTACAACGAGCATTACAGAAGCGCTCTGAGATTGCCTCCTTTGTTCGACACCTTCGATATGCGATAAATCCCCCGGAACTAGAAATGCACCAACGCCTTTTCATTCTCATGGTTCTTTCGAAGTGCACTTGTTTAAGCACTTTGACTGTTTTTGCTGACCTGACTGAACTCTTCGACGGCCTACCTATTTTTGACGCCAACTCGCTCCTGACGCTCCTGACGGAGCCAGAAGCTGTCAACGATATCAGACTACATCTTC
Source organism: Atractiella rhizophila (assembly GCA_021432655.1). NCBI lineage: Eukaryota > Fungi > Basidiomycota > Atractiellomycetes > Atractiellales > Hoehnelomycetaceae > Atractiella > Atractiella rhizophila. Next base: position 119,808 of record MU271208.1, on the reverse strand, counting down.
CCGAGCTCATCCGATGCATGGATAGAGTGAAAACGATCAATATTTTTGAGGAATGGCGCCGTGGTGACAGTCTGACGCCTGTGGCTGAGCTTTGGGTTTCACAACCTACCGAGAATTTTGAATTCACACGTGAAGATGACATACCACTTTCGAGGGATTTTTTGCCTTCGATTGAGACACCTATACACGCCCCTGTAGAACTCGTTTTCCCAAAGACTCTCCGGAACTTGCGCGTGAGAGCGGACGGATCTGAACGCCAGGCTGCGTTTATGCTTCAACTCCTAACCAATACACTCCAGCAAAGCAAACCACTTCCGCCTCTGCGACTTTTAGGGCTTCTCCTATTCGGTGAGACATTCGAAACCTACGTTTACCCAATTTTGCGAGATTGCAAAGGGACTTTGGAAATTGTGCGACTCTCCCATTCAGATGAAGATGAATATCTTATTGGGCTCTTTGAGCCTGATCAAGCTCCCAACCGACTCGACAACATCTTCTATTCGCCGTTGAACAACTACATTCTTTACAAGTCCTTGCGCTCCGTCTGTACCCTTGGCGGAGTGGAGGTTTCCCTGTACGGGTCCTTTCGCCCCCAACATTCGACAATTAGCCCTTAACGCTTGCTTTGGAAATGGTACACTCCCGGACATTTTGTACGAGACTGCTGTCCGCTTCATGGATACCTTGCGCGTGCTGCATCTAAGAGACGGAGCTATTACAGACTGGACTGAGAACGAGGACGCATATCAGGGTATAATGCGCTTGGCGAAAGAGACTAGAGCATGTAGGCATAAAGCTTGATATTGGTGGCCCGTTGGTCGATTGATACTGTATGCGACAATGAGATATTCTTGTCTTTCTTTGTTTGGAAGTGGAGGACGTTGAGAGGTTGAAGGAACTGGAAAAATCCCAATAGCGTCAACACAGGCTTGCAATACTCCGGAATTGCGTCCTTTGCGCTTGAAACCAGTGTAAACCTGTTCATCCATCCTGATCCCCAGTTGGTGAACCAGACGTGCGGTCAACTTGTGCCGATCATGGCTGCTGCGGGAAGAGTATGATATTAACTACGCTGTTCTCAGTCAACTTGCAACGCATTGTATTCAACTTCAAATTCATCTTCACATGGCCACCAGCTATTTATCTGACAGCCTGCCTTCCGTATCTCCCACCTCTACTTGTCCGTCACGCTGCTGCCACCCCAGTCCGAATCGCCTCGCATGCACCATCCGAGCGTCTATTTCACGTCTTATATCACGTCTGCCATCTAGCGGCTAAGAGGCGAGCTCAACGTCTTCTATATGCCATTACTACTCTCGGAAAGCAGAACAGCTTTAACGTTCAAGCGTAGCCGCATGGTCCCGTCGCTAGTGCAAAGTGATGTGACCCTCTCCCCACCTCCTGATGAACGTCCGTTTCGCCCGAGGTAGCGTCATAAAAGTGAAAGGAAAGAAAAGAAGACAATCTTCTCTCTGCGCCATGCGGTTCTTCCTCCTCCCTTCACTCGCGTTCGCCCTTGCGTTGGAATCTCGATCGCAACTATCGAGCCAAAACCGAAGTGCGATCGTCCACCTCTTCCAGAATACTTTGGACTACCGCACCGCTGCTGATACGAAGGGCGCACTCCTTCTTCCCTCTTTTTTCGTGTTCGAGAATGCCGGTTCCGCTTGCGCAGGCATTGGGGAGCAACTCTATGCCATTGACGGGGAGGAAGACGACTTGGCCTTCCAGCTCGCCTATCAAATCAGCAACCTAAATGGGTTCCACAAGGGTCAGAAATTTTGGACATCTACGACATCGGATCAGAGGCAGAAGTGTAGCGCAGTGAGCTTGGGACCGAAGCAGGGAACATTGCAGAAGTCGAGCGTAGACTGTAACTCTCAACTTCCTGTGCTTTGTTCTCAATCAGGACCGTTTAAGCCATCCAACTTTTCGGACACATCCAAGCAATTCCAACACTCTGTGTTGGACCGGGAGGGCAACACTTACATGGGGTACGACGTTCATTCTGGTGAGAAAAGAGAGCTCAAAATGGCTTTCAAGGTTTCGAGATAAAGTCTCCTTCCGCTTCTTAGGCATACAATATGGTAAATGTTTGCCTTCCGCCAATGGTAAGCTGTTGACACGCAGTGGAACAGCGAATCCAACTCCACGATGGACGCATTCCACAGTCTACAGTTCTTCTAACACCACCCAGCGCTTCGACGCAACGCATTATGGACCACAATGTCCCCAGAACTCAACGCTTCCTTCTTCCGAAAACTGTCAATTCCTCAACGTCTTCACCCCTTATCTTCCCGGTCCTGGGAAGATACGAAATGGTGGAAAACCCGTCATGATTTGGTTTGCTTTATCCCTTGTATACAATGAGAAGATACTACTGAGAGCAAAATAGGGTCCATGGTGGTGGTTTCGTCAACGGCGCTGGTTCAGATCCGACTTTCGACGGGGGCAACTTGGCTAGTAGAGGGGATGTGGTTGTCGTCACCATTAACTATCGTCTTGGTGCTTTAGGGTATCTTTATCTAGACGACAAGATTGTAAATGGAAACTATGGATTGGTGCGTTCTCTTCCTTCTCCATCCTGCTCGCTACGAGTTAGAGGATCAATGAAACCTTGAATGCATAGTCGGATCAACTCTCCGCGCTTACATGGGTACAAAAAAACATTGCTTCTTTTGGAGGAGACGTGCGTTCGTTTGCAGTGCTCAATTTCTCCGGCTGATGACATTTAAACTCTGAAGCCAACACGAGTAATGATCTTCGGTCAATCTGCTGGAGCAATCAGTGTTGCGGCTCTCCTCACGACTCCCAAAGCGAAAGGACTGTTTTCGGCCGCCATGCTGGCCTCAGACGTCACCAGCAGTGCGTCTACAATCTTCTCAAACAAGTGCAACCTAACCGTGCTCTGGAGTGCAGACCCGCAGTTCGTTCCACCCTCCGTCGCTGCGCAATCTGGAGCCCAAGTCGCAAGTGCTCATGGCTGCGGTAACTTAACCAGCGCTGAAGAAACGAAATCTTGTCTCCTTAGCGTGTCGGCGGCTGCCTTCGCTTCCAACTTCATCAACTCCCGGTCGATGGTGCAAGATGGCGACTACCTCCTTCATGACACGGTTCCTTTCGTCAAAGGAGAGCCATCCAATGATGTACCACTCATCTGGGGATTCATGAGGGACGACGGCGGCCCGTTCATTGGCTTTCCTGCTCCAGGATCAACTTTGGAAGACAATTTGGTCAGCTTTGGGTTCAATGACACCCAGATCGATAGCATTGTGGAAAGTGGAGCATTTCCGGTTCCCAGTGAGGGAACTAACAGCACACTGAACATGTTCAACACAACGGCGAGGATAGAGACTGATCTTCTAGTGAGGTGCGCTAATCAAGCTTCGGCTCATGCAGCGACCCAAAGGCAAGCATTCCAGAAGATTTACGTATACGAAATCTGGAGAGCGTACCAAATTGTTCAATGGAGCCCCAATCCTCCGACTTGCGAGGCTCCGCAGCGTCAAGCGAACTCATTGCAACAGTCCTCGTCTTCGAGCAGGTTAGAGAGGCTTCCGATAGAGGTTTTACAGCACATCTTCGATGAAGTCGTGATGGAATACAATGAGGACACAGTCGCGCTATTGTGTTTATCCAAGCCGTTGTATCGGGTGGTACATGTCCTCTTCGTTCAGTCGGGCAATTGACTCATACCAGAACTTCATAGGTCCAACGAGCACTATATCACACTCCACCAACTCTACGCAGCCTAGACGACGTCCTTTCCTTACAACGAGCATTACAGAAGCGCCCTGAGATTGCCACATTTGTTCGACACCTTCGATATGCGATAAATCCCCCGGAACTAGAAATGCAGCAACGTCTTTTCATTCTCATGGTTCTTTCGAAGTGCACTTGTTTGTGTACCTTGACTATTTTTGCCGACCTGCCTGAGCTCTTCCACTTTCTACCTAGTTTTAACGACCACTCGCTCCTGACGGAGCCAGAAGGTGTTCACGATATCAGACGACATCTTCCCCAGCTCATCCAATGCATGGATCGACTGAAAACAATCAACGTTTTTGAGGAATGGCGCCGCAACTGCAGTCTGACGCCTGTGAACGCCCTTTGGGTTTCACAACCTCCTGAGAATTTTGAATTCACACGCGAAGATGACATACCAAATTCGAGGGATTTTTTGCCTTCGATTGAGACACCTATACACGCACCTGTAGAACTCGTTTTCCCAAAGACTCTCCGGAACTTGCGCGTGAGAGCGGAGGGATCTGAACGCCAGGCTGCGTTTATGCTTCAACTCCTTACCAATACACTCCAGCAAAGCAAACCACTTCCGCCTCTGCGATTGTTAGAGCTTCTCCTATTCGGTGACACATTCGAAACCTACGTTTACCCAATTTTGCGAGATTGCAAGGGGACTTTGGAAATTGTGCGACTCTCACATTCAAATGAAGAGGAATATCTTATTGGGCTCTTTGAGCTTGATGAAGCTCCCAATCGACTCGACAACATCTTCTATTCGCACGTTGAACAACTACATTCTTTACAAGTCCTTGAGCTCCGTCTGTACCCCTTGGCGGAGTGGAAGTTTCCCTGTACGGGTCCTTTCGCCCCCAACATTCGACAATTAGCCCTTAACGCTTGCTTCGGAAAGGGTACACTCCCGGACATTTTGTACGAGACTGCTGTTCGCTTCATGGATACCTTGCGCGTGCTGCATCTAAGAGACGGAGCGATTACAGACTGGACTGAGAACGAGGACGCATATCAGGGAATAATGCGCTTGGCGAAGAGACTAGAGCATGTAGGCATAAATCTCGATATTGGTGACCCCTTGGTCGATCGATACTGAATGCGACAATGAGATATTCTTGTCTTTCTTTGTTGGAAGTGGAGCTGACGTCGAGAGGTTGAAGGAACCAGAAACGGATGGAAAAAGTCCCAATAGCGTCAATACAGGCTTGCAATACTCCGGAATTGCGTCCTTTGCGCTTGAAACCAGTGGAAACCTGTTCATCGATCCTGATCGATCCCCAGTTGGTGAACCAGACGTGCGGTCAACTTGCATCGTGGTTCTTCAAGTTTGTGTCGATCATGGCTGCTGCGGGAAGAGGGTGATATTAAATTGAGCTACCCTGTTCTCAGCCAACTTGCAACGCATTGCATTCAATTTCAACTTCATCTTCACATGGCCACCAGCTGTTTATCTGACGGCCTGCGTTCCGTATCTCCCATCTCGACTTGTCCGTCACGCTGCTGCCATCCCGTCCGAATTGCCTCGCATGCGCCTTTCGAGTGTCCATTTCACGTCTTATATCACGTCTGCTATCTAGACGCTCAGAGGCGAGCTCACCGTCATCTAAGTACCCTTGCTACTCTCGGAAAGCAGAACAGCTTTAACGTTCAAGCGTAGCCGCATGGTCACGTCGCTAGTGCAAAGTGATGTGATCCTCTCCCCACCTCCTGATGAACGTCCGTTTCGCCCGAGGTAGCGTCATAAAAGTGAAAGGAAAGAAAAGAAGACAATCTTCTCTCTGCGCCATGCGGTTCTTCCTCCTCCCTTCACTCGCGTTCGCCCTTGCGTTGGAATCTCGATCGCAACTATCGAGCCAAAACCAAAGTGCGATCGTCCACCTCTTCCAGAATACTTTGGACTACCGCACCGCTGCTGATACGAAGGGCGCACTCCTTCTTCCCTCTTTTTTCGTGTTCGAGAATGCCGGCTCCGCTTGCGCAGGCATTGGGGAGCAACTCTATGCCATTGACGGGGAGGAAGACGACTTGGCCTTCCAGCTCGCCTATCAAATCAGCAACCTAAATGGGTTCCACAAGGGTCAGAAATTTTGGACATCTACGACATCGGATCAGAGGCAGAAGTGTAGCGCAGTGAGCTTGGGACCGAAGCAGGGAACATTGCAGAAGTCGAGCGTAGACTGTAACTCTCAACTTCCTGTGCTTTGTTCTCAATCAGGACCGTTTAAGCCATCCAACTTTTCGGACACATCCAAGCAATTCCAACACTCTGTGTTGGACCGGGAGGGCAACACTTACATGGGGTACGACGTTCATTCTGGTGAGAAAAGAGAGCTCAAAATGGCTTTCAAGGTTTCGAGATAAAGTCTCCTTCCGCTTCTTAGGCATACAATATAGTAAATGCTTGCCTTCCGCCAATGGTAAGCTGTTGACACGCAGTGACAGCGAATCCAACTCCACGATGGACGCATTCCACAGTCTACAGTTCTTCTAACACCACCCAGCGCTTCGACGCAACGCATTATGGACCACAATGTCCCCAGAACTCAACGCTTCCTTCTTCCGAAAACTGTCAATTCCTCAACGTCTTCACCCCTTATCTTCCCAGTCCTGGGAAGATACAAAATGGTGGAAAACCCGTCATGATTTGGTTTGCTTTATCCCTTGTATACAATGAGAAGATACTACTGAGAGCAAAATAGGGTCCATGGTGGTGGTTTCGTCAACGGCGCTGGTTCAGATCCGACTTTCGACGGGGGCAACTTGGCTAGTAGAGGGGATGTGGTTGTCGTCACCATTAACTATCGTCTTGGTGCTTTAGGGTATCTTTATCTAGACGACAAGATTGTAAATGGAAACTATGGATTGGTGCGTTCTCTTCCTTCTCCATCCTGCTCGCTACGAGTTAGAGGATCAATGAAACCTTGAATGCATAGTCGGATCAACTCTCCGCGCTTACATGGGTACAAAAAAACATTGCTTCTTTTGGAGGAGACGTGCGTTCGTTTGCAGTGCTCAATTTCTCCGGCTGATGACATTTAAACTCTGAAGCCAACACGAGTAATGATCTTCGGTCAATCTGCTGGAGCAATCAGTGTTGCGGCTCTCCTCACGACTCCCAAAGCGAAAGGACTGTTTTCGGCCGCCATGCTGGCCTCAGACGTCACCAGCAGTGCGTCTACAATCTTCTCAAACAAGTGCAACCTAACCGTGCTCTGGAGTGCAGACCCGCAGTTCGTTCCACCCTCCGTCGCTGCGCAATCTGGAGCCCAAGTCGCAAGTGCTCATGGCTGCGGTAACTTAACCAGCGCTGAAGAAACGAAATCTTGTCTCCTTAGTGTGTCGGCGGCTGCCTTCGCTTCCAACTTCATCAACTCCCGGTCGATGGTGCAAGATGGCGAGTATCTCCTTCATGACACGGTTCCTTTCGTCAAAGGAGAGCCATCCAATGATGTACCACTCATCTGGGGATTCATGAGGGACGACGGCGGCCCGTTCATTGGCTTTCCTGCTCCAGGATCAACTTTGGAAGACAATTTGGTCAGCTTTGGGTTCAATGACACCCAGATCGATAGCATTGTGGAAAGTGGAGCATTTCCGGTTCCCAGTGAGGGAACTAACAGCACACTGAACATGTTCAACACAACGGCGAGGATAGAGACTGATCTTCTAGTGAGGTGCGCTAATCAAGCTTCGGCTCATGCAGCGACCCAAAGGCAAGCATTCCAGAAGATTTACGTATACGAAATCTGGAGAGCGTACCAAATTGTTCAATGGAGCCCCAATCCTCCGACTTGCGAGGCACCGCGAACGAAGGAGCATCCGCTTGGGTACGGCTCAATGTTTGCACAACTTAGCAGCTCACTGATCATCTGATGTGAGCAGGGACACTTCCCTCCCCTATTTTAGGTGCCACTCCGGGGAACTTTTCTACCTATTTTCTAGCTTCTCCCAGTTTGCGGATGTCTCCTACAGGGATGAAGCTGATCTCTACTTCTCCCAACATGTCCTAGACAGCCTCGCCTCTTTTGCGTGGAATCACGATCCGAATCCCACAGTTTCATACTTGGAAGGAAGAAATTACATCGATTCTGCCAAGATTGCCAGGAATAATCCAAACTGGAAACCTGTTGGAGCCACTGTTGGTCAGCAAGTTAGAGAATGGGATTATCCGACCAGTAGACAGGTGGATTGGAGAGACACTAAACAATGCAATGTGCTCGCTTTGCCACTCAATTTCTATTTGTAAAGATGGCTCGTCGTGCAAATAATTGCCTCCAGCAACTCGAAACTCTGCTAACGCTGCAACCGTTGTCAAAGATGGAATTCGCCCAGAGAAAACTTCATGATGTGGGGTAGGAAGCTTCAATCTCCGAGTATTTCGCTTTGGCGCAGGCAACGTTTCGAGAAGCATCGTGATCGAGAAGTTCTGACGAAGTCATTTCATTCCACGTGAAGACATAAAAGATAGGATCTAGGCACTACTCGTTTCTCCCGTCGCGTCGCAAAACCCTATTACATTGAAAGGGAGAAACGCCAAGAAATATGCCCGTAAACTTCAGACCATTGCAGCGCAACCTGTCGCGAGGTGAACGACTCAACTTGGAATCACCAGCTGTGGTCTTGGAGGATCTATGTCCAAACATAGACATACCTGAGGTCAAACTGCCACCCGAGCTAACGACGTATACTGCAGCGGACTGGAAGAATGAGAACTCGATTAAAACCTGGATGGACGAGCTGTATCGCGTGAGTAATTCACAGTTGATTGAGCATCATGAATGAAGAGACGGTGCTCCAGGTCGTGCGCAAGGAAAAGTCCAGATACAGCAAAGGTGATACACGAATGCAGTCGTCAGAGAATCCGTCGACCAGGACGGAATCTTGGTCCACCATGAGATCAACCCTCCTGTGAAGGCGTACTCGAACATATCGCTGGTATTAGAACTCAGAGACCATCTCCAGAGTGCTACTTCGGATGGGATCACACAACTAGCACGGAACGCCGCCTACACTCTCGGGGCGAGACCTCGCTGTTTTGTCTGGACTCTGTTCATTGATACAGCTGGAGATAAACATTACTCTTGGATTAATAGTATGCGTGGTGGGCACTTTCAGGGAAAACCAAAACAGCTCGAAGACCACTTCAAAGAAGTCGCACAGACCATCGCACGGTTTGCGAAAGCGAGGGAGGAACAGATCGGATTTCTCAACATCTTTGAGCACGACCCAGCGTGGCACTTCACCTGGGAGGTAGGCAGTCGGTCTCGAACTGAGGAGCTGGCCTTCACGAACCACTCTTCCGACTCAAGTTCCCGCGTCAGGTCGCTCCTCGTCTCATTCTTTCTCAGCCTGATCTGTCAACCAGAAAAACCCTCTCCAAAAATGCTCTCTGGACTGACGTCGATGTTTCGGAGATCATGGAGACAGACCTAATTCCCGTCCTCATCTATCATTCTACGGCGGGCCTCCCTCTTTCTTCAGCTAAACGTCTTGACGATGTGCTCGACGCGTTCAAAGGTGTCTTAAAGCGTATGTGCTCTTTGTTTGTTTTGGGCCTTGCGTTGATGTGTGGGCAGAATTTGCGATGTTAAACGATCACAACTTTATCCATCGGGATGTTTCCTATGCCAACATCTTTATTAGCGAATTTCAGACGAACGCGAATGGCGGGAATGCTCCAGTTGTCGGATGGCTGAATGATTTCGACTTCTCGATACGACAGGGCAAAGCCACATCCACTTTCAGTGAGTAGCCTGCCTACCCCTATATGTTTGTTCTTGACCTTGACCTTTCATTAAGCGGACCTTCCTCTTCCTGTCTCGATGCGTACTGAACGCGTTGAGGAACGAGGAGGCTATGTACGGGCAGTCAGTTATGGATGACATCGAGCCCGTAATCTACTGCGTTATCTACTTTTTCTGCAATTTCTATCCGGATGCTGAAGGACAGCTCTTGAGGTGAGATTGGAGCCGCAAGCTGTGTCTCCATCAACTGAACGAGATATAATGTCCACACGAGCGATCCCTCTGAAGAGTTCGACCTTGAACCTGCCTAGTAAGAGCACAGTTGCAACCCGAAACAGGCTCTGCATTCCCTTTTTCCCATGCGGTTGTTCTCATTGCACTTGTAGAATTGGAGTCCTGCAACATTGCTTGTATTGCATGATGTACACTACAGCCTTTCAATTTATATAAATTTGGACATTTGAATGTCGAGCGTCTTGAATGAATGAGAGGGCACGTTAGAAGACGGCGCGCTTTCTCGGAAGGAAAGACTCGAAAGGAAAACTGTTCTCCTGACGTAAAGTTGGCCAACAGAGGAAAGGCTACGGCAACTACATATCTTGTTTGCTGATCATCCCGTCTAAGAGGCGTTCCTGAGGGGAGGGTATTTTCCAAAGTGCTGTTTGTTGTTCCCAGACTTATTACGGTGATTCCATACTGTGCGGGAAGCACCAAGGGGAATTCCAGGTTCAAGCTCATTGGTGCCAGTGGAATTCTTGTTCTCGGTCCCCCTCCTTCTGATCTGAGAGACATCCACAATCTTTTCCCCGCTCGTCGCGTTGATCAGACCCTCTTCTCCTTCGCTCTGGACCCTCTTCTTCCTCCCCTCTCGCAAGTTACCTCGTTTGCTCCTTGGGTCACCTTTCCTTGGAGGTTCTTTCGTGGAATCATCGCTCTCTTCTGACTGTGCAGATTCGCGCGGCGGGTGACATGTTGCAACGGCGGTAGGGAGATTTGACACTCGACCTGGGTCCCTTGATCAGCCGGCAAGATAAGGCGGATAAAGAAAGAACCTGCCTGTTTTATGCTCCTTCTGGATAGTCTTTCCAACGATTGCGACTGCCTTCCAGAACTCGTTCAGCGTGAAAGGTTCAAACCATCCCGGACCAGCGCAGTGATGGAGAACGGTTTCCTTGACCTCTCCCCAGTTATCGGGCACCGTGCGACCGGGGAGATTCCAACAAGCGTCGACCAGCAGCCTACACCGCAACACATTAGAAGCGAGCCAATGAAGGGTCGAACAGGAAAACCAACCTGGCAAAAGCATGTTCGGAAGATCCACGAATGAGTTGATCCTTTGTGACCTGAAGGGCCAACCAGATGTGAGTTGCAACTGTGGTACGAAAAAATGTCCTGCAGTTGTCGAACTTTCCCGCTTCTGCAACGAACGATGAGAACCGCAAAGGGAGGCCAGCGAGAAAATACCAAGCTCTTCATTCGACCTCCACAAGGAGGTGAGAGGGTGAATACCTTCCTTGCTCTTCCCGATGCCTGTCGCAAAACGGTGTAAGAGACCATGGGAGCTGGTGGAATTACACGCACTCGTCCACCTTCTCGCTACACTCCTCCGTTCTCCTATACTTTCCAACACCATCTGAAGGAGGTGTTCTTCCTCTTCAGTCCCTTGCTGCCTCTCGCTGTTCGCTGTAAGCAACCATTTGGCTGCGTTCGCCGCGCGAGCCTCCTTCTGCATCACCTTCCCCTTGGGCATACCCTCCTTTTTCGCCATCTTCAGTTCTGTCTGCCTTTCTTTTCGCTCAGCGGCGTTCAAGTTCACAATCGAATTTCTGGACACTGTCATCTGTGGAGAGTCTTTTAATTCTCCTGTTTTGGCGTCCGATGGATACGCCGTAGATGCGCAGAAGGCCATGATTATGTCGATGGCGACGAGAGAGACTCGAGGGAGGGCAAAGATCCCATCGACAGCGCTACGAAGAATATCGACATTCGCGTGACGAAAAGTTTGTTGAAACAGTTCATACTTCTTGTCCTTGTCAACGCTGATGTGCAGGAGAGCGGACAAACTATTATTCAAGTTCAGACTAGGCCCAAAATCCGGATATGACCTACAGTAATTCTCGATCCTCACGCCAGACGTTTTTCTTGATGTCCTCGGGGTTCCTTGCAATACTGTGTGCATCGAAATGAATACCTCATGTGGCGGGAGAGAAGAGGAAGGACGCACAAATGTCTTATACAAGCGACAGCATCTTCCACGCAAGCAAACGAGTGTGGCTGCCAGAATGTAGTCGTTGCCAGCACATCATTCTGAGAAGGACAGAGGGTGACCTCTGATGGGTCAAAATCCGGGAGCCCAGGTATATCTCTTTGGAGATCATCGTAGTATTGTTGGGTTGTCAGTAGCTCATCAAAGGCCAACGTGCCGCTGGTGGAGTCAAGCGGAAGGGTTGATGGAAACATCTGAGGGGGATCCCAATCGTAATGAAAGCTCGACAGAGATCCGTGCTCCCAGTTGAGGTCATCCGGAAACTGAGAGAAAGAGTCCTGAAGGTCAAGGAGGGTTGTAGGAGGTGTGCATGCGACGGTTGTTGTCCCAGTGACGCCAGTAGGAAGCAACAGAGACATGGGTGCTAATTCACTAATGATTTTCGGAAGAGATCGCCTTCTTTTGACGGGAGAAGAGGAATCGTTGTTCTCGATGCCTGGATCTCGTGTGGTGAAATGGAAAGGTCGTTTCTTCGAAGATCTGGAAGCTAGTGGCATGTTCGACCTAGATTCACAATCGAGGGACTCTCGAATCGAAAGTCCTTAGCTGATGCTTTCTACGATATTTGAGCTACTGGGACACATCTTTATAGCCCTGAGATAGTTATCAGTAACCGACCTGTAATGCGAGGGGAACAAAGAACATCGCGTCAAGTAAATGCACAACGTGACTCAAATGTCGTCGCTATCGATACCGGGATCCATAATGCGGCCCGTAACCCATGTTCAGAGGATGCACAGACCGTTTGTGTCTTCACTTATGGAAGTGGTAAAGATGTGCCTTGATGCAGCATTGCAGCAGAACCTACAAGGCGATAAGACTCTCTATAGTATTCTGAAACAAACCTCTTTGTACCCTTCAGGGCCTGCCCTTTATTCGCCGTAACAAGCGGCGGAGTATAAGACCACAAGGAATTTTCATCTGATCCTGCAAACAACCGCGATGTGCTATCTCTCAGACACCTCAACGGCATCCTCCCTCTCTTCAACTTCTCGCTACAGCTATGCAGCGCACTCAGGACCTTCCCTCTTCTCAACAGATAACCTACCGTCGACGTCAACGAAAGCTGGAACTTTCTTCTCTAGAGGGGTTCAAAATCTGGTTGAGAGAAAGTGGGATGATGGCCTGAATCAACAGATGCTTCTTGATGAACAGAACACAACCAAGCAGGAAGAGATGGACTTCGACCACTTTTCTCAATCAATTCCTTGCAATAGTGCCTTTACCGGAGCGCACTGGGGCTACCTTGAAGATTCGATGGATGTGGAGGAGCCAGTCCATTCTGATTGCGAAAGTCATCGCGCGAAACCACAGGAGCTGTTTCAGCTTCCTTTCGGGAACGATGACCCCCCGGCATATACCAGCGTGCAGACGCCACCTTCCGCACAGGGAAGTTGGGGATATCGTTCAGAAGCAGCAAAGACTATCCAGCTTGATCGACACAAACAGCGCAAAGAGAGGCAAAGGTGAGCCTTTCATTCTGTTTAGTACTCAACAGATCATTCAAGCTCACTCGCATAAAGGGAACGAAGCATCTTCGACGTCTCTGACCTTCAATCTTCCATTGCCAGTTGTGAACCCATCATGACGCTTTCTTCGGCGGCAAATGCGAACCCTTCACGAAAACCGAAGAGGATGATGGGACGAATGGAGAACGGTGGGTATCAGAAGGAAAATGGGGCGACAATACGCGTGAAAACTTTTATTTTGCCGCCAATCATTTTTGATTGAAATCAATACAAAAGTTGAAGAACAACACGGCCCAGTGGCACTCTTTGATATCGCAATGTAGGGCTGTTGTTATTCATGTCCATCCATCTAGGCATCCCCTATCAGCTATCCAATGGTGGGCTCACCTCAGGACGAGCTTCATCTCGTCGTTACATAAAGTCGAAGCCCCTCCACTCTGTTACATGCTTTTGCCCTGCCTCGCTGGCGCTGCTCTCTTCATTTCAAATGGACGGAAATCGAAACACAACAACTTCAAAACAAAACAACCAAATCGATCGAGCGTTGTGCATTGTGTGATCTTTCTCCTCCTTTCGTTCATTTGACCAGACGAAGAGGGGAGCTTGTGGCAGGACGGCGTGTTATTTTATGGCAATGATCACCTGCACTTGTGGACATTGGACAGCGTAAAGGATTTCAGCCTTTTTGCTTTGCACACATGTAGGTCACTTCCTTTCCGAGAGAGGGGGATGTGGGGAGTGTGCTGTCCTTGAGCCTTGTATTTTGCCTCTCTGGTGCATTGTGACAAGTTTTCAATCATTACACGAGACCGATGTGCTGTTGTCAAGCACCTAGCCACAAGACTGACGGACCACATTTGCATCAGTAAACGTTTCTACACTGGTTTCTACAGTCTTGAAGCGGTCAAAGTCGCGGAGTTTTTGCACGGGAATCTCTTCGCCATATGATCTCTATCTTTCTATCTCAATAATTCATGTATGAAGTACCTGCAGCCTTCCGATCCTTTCCAAATCTTCATGAAGTTGAACAAGGAAACAAAGCATATTTCAGATAAACGACGTACATTTTTTTGGCGTTCATGGTCACTTGTGCGAAAAATTGTTCGTATAGTGAACCATCATCAGATCAGGTGCTTCAAAACCAAAGTCTATATTTCAAGTCAGCCGTTGCATCGGACTTAGCTCTTATATGTAGATCGGATACATCGACATCTAATTCTTTGTTTGCCCAATAACCCTTGGTCGTTCATGCCTTTTGCTTTCTTTCAAAGCCGACCAGGTATAGAAAGCAAAAGCAAATGTCACTTCGCCTTGAAGAACGGGACTCCAATAAACTCTGAAGAGATCATGGTCCTTCACCACGTAGGTCAATGTTGTAGAGTCGTGGTCGGTCAAAGCTCCAATCGGGTCTCATAGCTCTCTGTCTAGTTGATAATCTGGGGGTAAACGTAATGCAACGCGTTTTCACGCGATATTACGTCCTGCCAGGTATCGGTGAGCTTTCGATCACGAACACTCTTCTTTGCCCATGCTTCCAGTACGTCTTGAACCTCCTGGAAGTCTTTCTCCAAGACAGCACCCTTTTCAGCTAATGTCATTAAATCAAGCTTTGGGGTTGTACACGCTCACTTTCACCTCCAGCAAAGAGAGATTGATACTGCTCGCGCTAGCCATATCTTGAACCCCTCCGCTCTGTGCTCTGTTCCAGCCAGCTTGGTTTGAATTCCAGTCATGACCTCTCGGAGCTCCTTGGCAAAAAAACCAATGACACGGTTAACTCGCGCTGTTCGAGGCCAGTCGTCAGATGGAGTATCTTTTTCCGTTAACACACGCACTAGAGCGATCATTATCGTGTACTGAACGATGCACTTCTGAAAGGCATTCTAGCATTCCTGTCGTAATGTTCACTTGTTGTCTCGTTTGAACCGGCTGAAGTGCGTAAATCATTTTGCCTAAAGCCTGGCAAACGGGTGCGAAGACGTCGCGACTAACATGCAAGCTGTTCCTTCACTCAGTTTCTGTTCCCAAATCGTAACCACAAACTTACGAAACATCTTCCTCATTTCTTGGATAACCATAGGTCGGTTTTGCGTTAGGTATGGGGACCAACAAGTCTTTCAGCGCTCTCTTGCACGGCTGTTTGACTGCTCTCTTGACAGAAGCTTCGTGCTTTTGGTTTGCTTCCTGCTCCAGGATAGCTTTATTCTCCCCGGAAGCCTTCTTCGCCTCGACCGCTCGTTTCACGCCGACATTTCGTTGACCTCCTTCTTCAAGAACCCAACAAAGTCCTCTATTCCGTACGTTTAGCTGTGATCGTGTTGTCACGTTCCTGTTTCCACCAGTCGAGTCTCTGGAACTGCACTACACTAGGCTTCATCTTTGCTTGCCCCAATAACCCTTGGTCGTTCATGCCTTTTGCTTTCAAAGCCAGCCAGGTATAAAAAGCAAAAGCAAACCTCACTTCGCCTTTAGCAATTGGACTCCAATAAACTCTGAAGTGATCATGGTCCTTGACCACGTAGGTCAATGTTGTAGAGTCGTGGTCGGTCAAAGCGCCGAATCGGGTCTTATAGCTCTCTGTGTAGTTTATAATCTGGGGGGTAAACGTAATGCAACGCGTTTTCACGCGGTATTACGCCTTGTCAGGTATTGGTGCGCTGTCGATAATGAGCACTCTTCTTCGCCCATGCTTCCAATACGTCTTGAACCTCCTGGAAGTCTTTCTCCAAGACAGCACCCTTTTTCTACTCATGTCATTAAGTCAAGTCAAGCTTTGGGGTGGTACACGCTCACCTTCACCTCCAGAAAAGAGACATTGATGTTGCTCGCGCTAGCCATATCTTGAACCCCTCCGCTTTGTGCTCTGTTCCAGCCTGGTTTGAATTTTCAGTCATGACCTCTAGGAGCTCCTTGGCAAAAAAACCAATGACATGGTCAACTCGTGCTGTTCGAGGACAGTCGTCAGATGGAGCATCTTTATCCGTTAACACACGCACTAGAGCGACCAACATCGTGTGCTGAACGGTGCACTTCTGAAAGGCATTCTAGCATTCCTGTCAATCGGGTATTGTTCAGTTGTTGCCTCGTTTGAACCAGCTGAAGTGCATAAATCATTTTGCCTAAAACCTGGCAAACTGGTGCGAGGACGTCGCGACTAACATGCAATCTGTTCCTTTACTCAGTTCCTGTTCCCAAATCGTAACCAAAAACTTACGAAGCATCTTCCTCATTTCTTGGATAACCATGGGTCGGTTTTCCGTTAGGTATGGGGACCAACAAGTCTTTCAGCGCTTTCTTGCACGGCTCTTTGGCTGCCTTCTAGACTGAAGCTTCGTGCTTTTGGTTTGCTTCGTGCTCCAGGATAACTTTATTCTCCCCGGAAGCCTTCTTCGCCTCGACCGCTCGTTTCACGCCGACATTTTTTTTTATCCTCTCGGGTGTCCGAAACGTTGACCTCCTTCTTCAAGAACCAAACAAAGTCCTCTATTCCGTACGTTTAGCTGTGATCGTGTTGTCATGTTCCTGTTTCCACCAGTCGAGTCTCTGGAACTGCACTACACTAGGCTTCAGCCTGTCAGGCATCTCCTGGCTCCCTTTCGAAGAAAAG
Organism: Atractiella rhizophila; assembly: GCA_021432655.1. Taxonomy (NCBI): domain Eukaryota; kingdom Fungi; phylum Basidiomycota; class Atractiellomycetes; order Atractiellales; family Hoehnelomycetaceae; genus Atractiella; species Atractiella rhizophila. The sequence continues at coordinate 102,966 of MU271208.1, read as the reverse complement.
CTCGAGATTGGCTTAGAACTTGGAACTGAAAGGTGGCCTGAGGCTACTTCGCCTTTACTCAATCGATCCGCCTGCCGTTGACGGCCGCTGTTGAGTGAGTGAGTATCGTCATCAAAGACCTTTCTAGTGGGATAAAATCCTCTTCTGGTTCACGCAGTTCAAGGATGAGTTTGTCTGCCATCGCAATGACGAGTTGTCTGGACGTTGTCTCACGAATACGCCTCCTATATATATATCCCTGAGCATGTAGTGCGTGTTTCTTTTTGATACGTTCCCCTTTCTCAAAGGCTTGTCTCTCCGCTTGTTGCAAACTTTTCATGAAGGATGCGCCGTTGATCGCTCTCTGGGCCTTATTCTTCGCGTACTTCACCTTACGGTACTTTTTCCCACGCACTCCTCCATTGTTCGACTATTTTCCCGGACGTTGTGCGCATTTCATGAAGGTGTTCCCTTGTCTTCCAGGCACCCTCAGAAGGCATTCATGCCGGTACTTCTTATACACTGATGCTGCCCTGCTTTGCCACATAACTGATACCTGACTTGGCTGATCAATAGTCATGGCCTTCAAACCCCAGCAATCGACCGAATCGGTTTGCTTCGTCGAAAATTTTCGTTTACAGGCATTCCTGACGCCGCTCCCGCCATCGGAGCAACCGAACGACGTGATCACTCAATCTCACATGTGGCATGAAGATGCTTTGGGTCATTGGCCTCAAAAACGCACGATATTACCTTTCTGTCATAGCTGGCCACAGCGTCAAACGGATAAGGATATTAATGTTACATATCACGACCACTTCCGGAAAGATCTCACCATCCTCCCTGCCAACATCAAAGCGCTGTTCTGGCAGGACCTGATTGTCTGCAATACAGTGGACCAGTATGTACCTTTACCTTCACTAGAATGAACCAAAGGACAGTTGCCAGGACGAAACATACCGCGCAGTTTTTGGACGACCTTCGAGTGTTCCTTCGATACATGTATCCTGCAAGAGCACCCGGTCCTCCGACCATTCAAATAGACAAAGGTCGGCCAATATTCATTGAGGTCGCGGTTGACTTTTGTTACAGGTGACTTGTTGGATATTGTAAGCCTCATGTGTCAGGATGAGGTCCTAATCAAGTTCGTTTTGTTGGTATGTACATTGTTTAATTTTGCGTAAGTCGTCGGCTCATTGTATTTCGACGGGAGCCAACCAATTCCTTGGTACCTGAAGACTGGGAGATCGACACGCTGGATGAATCTAACAAGTTTGCACGGAACTATGTGTCATTTCTGGAGACGTTGCCCCACGACTTCAAAGGGGACCACTTTGCGGCCTTCCTGGATCTTAAATCGTCGGTGGTCTTCCGTGGCCGTGGATCTTACCGCTTTGTTTGTGCTTTTGAATCTGACCCATATTTCCAAGTTTTCGCTCTCATGAGCGAAATGTTCTCTGCCAAATGGGACTGTTCGAAGTACTCTAACCAAACCGGACCCGCCTGCTTCCCTCGAACCCTTGTCTCCGGGTGTGCGAGAGACCCTGCCACGAATGCGCACATAGACCTGTCCCCCGTGTTAGCATCTTCAGAACACGACCTCTATGAGGCTCAGACAGGAGACCGGTATTTTCAAGGCTGCTTTATCGACTGGCATCATAGACGAATGAAGGATGGAGAACGATGGCTTGATAGTTTGACTTTCCTTGACACAGATATCACCGTTGCGTCAGTGCTATCGACCACGAGCAACCATGCCATTTCCCCTCCGTTGATTCTAACGGTAGATGATCCAACGCTGCTCTGGTTCCAAAACATCTTATTTCATGCCACCAGCTCCGTCCGCCCTACATCTCCTTCCTTCTCAGCCCTCAACGTCGGGGATCGAATCAAGCTTCTCCGATCCATCCGTTCAGGCCCTCAATTGCACGCTCAGACTTTTCTTGTTGCTGTTGAAGGGGAGGCTTCTCCATTTGTGCTCAAGATTTATGACGAACGCTTATTTCCCTTCCCTGAATGGGACATGGATTATGAAGGCATCGATCGAATACGGCGATGGCCAGATGCTGAGGCTTCGATGAGAAAGGAAGAGAATGCGTATACAGTTTTGCGATTGCTTCAAGGATCAGCTATTGCGAGATCTTACGGGTTTTACGCCGTCTGGTTTTTTCTTGCTTTTTTGTTGCCTTCTCCTTTCCGACACATTGTTTTAGGTCGAGTTAGGAGATGGCGCTATCTGCCGAGCACACTTGATGGAATACGTGGAAGGACCCACGTTGGATAGAGCAGATGTGCACACTCTCTCCGACAAAGAACAGGAGACCTTTGTACGTGCAATATCTCATTTCACTGAAAGCTGACCGGTCTTTAGTATGTAAAAGGAATGGTTGTCATTGGCGCAATCTTTCTCTTGGGAATTGTGCACGGTGATTTGGAGTTCCAACCGGATCAAGTGTTATGTCCACCGACTACACCAGGTCACTCTCCTGGTGTCGTTCTGCTCGACTTTGGGATGGCCAATGAAGTTCACATGGACGAAACTACTCTGCTGTCGGAAGACGCCTGGGACTTTCCTGTCACTGAAGATTCTGCAAATTTCAGCGCCATGGTTCGCATTGCTCTCCAGTGGAATGTCCGCAAGCTTCACCAAAGTTCACCTTCAGAGATCTGGAACATTGTTAGGAAAATGAAGTGGGGTTATTTTGACATAGATTGGAAAATGTGATACAATGCTATTGTTTAGCGCAATACTTTAAGGCGCGTTTCATCCGCCGTTCATCATGCTATCGTGCTGTGAGAAATCAACTGTTAACAACCTGTATCACTGAGATAATTGGGATCCTCACTGTCCCCAGGCTTGTGACATTGCTGTGGCCGATGGACGTCCTGTGTACATCTGCCTGCACAATAGCAAGGGTTCTTTGTAATGTTCCGCATCACATTGTCTGACTGTTGGCAGTGAGTTTAAGATGCAATTCTTACCAAGCAAGCACTAGTTAAATGAAGACGGGGTAGGATGTTAAGGGTTAAGGGATACAATAATATATTCCAATCCATCTATGTCAAGGTATCCTCCCATGCGCTTCTGGTGCCAGTGTACAAAGTCGCAGAAAGTATAGCTGAGTTTTTGCGCCGTCATAGAGGTCGTGCTCCGAGGATGAGAGGACAGCAGCCAGGTCTATGTGTGCATTCTTGGCTGAGGTCTCTAGTAATGGCTAGCCGTAAAGGAAGGTGTATATCACACCGTGATACCTGCAGCCTGTGACTTCCTTAGCCATGCGGGGGATGGGACACTGAGCCGTTTGGAAGGTTGCGATGGGGAAGCGGGCTAAGAAACGCCTGCAAGCGGACCCTGTCGACAAGACAAACTGAACCCAGTAGACTCCTGCGGTGAGAAGTCTATATGGGATTAACGGCTATGTCTAGGAAATATCAGTCAGAGAGCAAGGAAAGGGAAACAGCACAAAGGGGTGGGTAGTAGATAACTTGCCGACAGAGACTGGAGATGTATACATACACTCTGAAAAAGAGGAATAGCAAAAACTGATCAAAAATTACCGTTCCAACCGATTCCAACACCAATGGTACAGCGATCACTATGGTCGGGTTGAATTTCGAACCTCTAACACAGCTCCTAGGACTACTCTGGCGAGGCCGATCCGTTAGCCTCCTTTTCCGAGTCAAACAGCTTCAAAGGTGGTCATACGCTTAAATTGGCATGAAGGTTGTCCACAGATGGTGCAGGGATGGCGCGCGATAGCCCGACTGTGGCCGAGGCTCTGACGACTACCTATCGATATATTTTAGAACAAGCCCTAAACCACTTCAAATCCTGGAGGAGGTTCCGTTGGCCACAGCAAATACAAGCACCGCATTCAAGTTGCAGCCTGCCTATAAAAGCAATCCTACCCTTCTACCCTTTAGTACCCTCCGAATCTCTATTGGCCTCTTAAACCCGAAGATAGTCAAGCGATGTCTTCTTCCCCCCTTGATTTAGCGATTGTGGATTTCGCGGATTTCGAAGGTGGAGGTGCAGTAGGCGTCTCTCCTTCTGTACATGCCAGCTAGACTGACTCAAGCACTCTTTGACTGGCAGGAAAGACGCAGTGCCATCGCCTCCTCCCTCATCCAGGCAATGCGCAACGTTGGCTTTGTGTACATCCGAAATCTTCCTATCGTTGGAGCAGCAGAAGTGGAAGAAATGTTCTCAATGGTTTGTCCTTTTCCTTTGCCTAGGGACAATGCACTGACTTCCTATGGCAGAGCAAGAAGTTTTTCAATTCTCCGCTTGAAACAAAGATGCTCGCTCCTCATCCTTCCAATGGGTGCGTTAGTCGCATTATCTTTGAACAATCTCAAATTGACAAATAGTGAATAGTGCACACCATCGAGGTTACTCTGGAATTGGACGCGAAAAAGTAGTAAATGGGTTGCAAGACGAAGAATCGGTACAAGCCGCAAGAGTCAAAGCGATGGATTGGAAAGAGAGCTTTGAGTTTGGGTCAGATACGAATGGTGAAGCACGCTCCTCTCGCTCTTCTCCCTCGTCCCGTCTCTTCAAGCGAAATTAGTGATGTGCTTTATGTGCAGTCGATCAACCCAATATCGTCCCTCCTGAAGAGAAAGTTCCTGGCTTCAAAGCCCAATGTGCCAAGTTCTATGCTGTAAGCATTACTTCGACTTTTATTTTGGGAATTTCCTGAGTCGTTTCCACAGCTGTGCGAAGCAGCATCGCAAATAATCATGCAAGCGATCGCCATAGGCTTAGGAGCGCGAGAAGACTTCTTTCTTCCTTACCACGCGAACTCTGGGCATCAACTTCGCCTTCTTCACTACCCTTCAATTCCTTCTTCGAACCTTCTATCTGGGAAGGCGGAGAGGATCAGCGCTCATTCAGATTATGATACCTTCACCCTTTTGTGGCAAGACGATGTTGGGGGTCTCGAGATCGAGGAACATGCAAAACCCGGCGCGGGAAGTGGGACTGGGAGCTTCAGACCCGTTCCACCAATCAAAGGAACTTGCGTCCTCAACACTGGAGACTTTCTGATGCGTTGTTCGTCTTTTCTTGCAATAATCATGTCATTGAGAAAATTGACGTTTACTGGGATAGGGAGCAACGACTATCTGAAGAGCACGATCCATCGCGTTCGTGCTCCTCCCGAGGCGTTGGAAGGGCAAATGACAAAAGAAAGATGGTCGATCCCTTTCGTATGTCCATCACTGATCCTCTATTCCCACTGACGGGTGATGGATACAATCAGTTTGTTGGGAGTAACTTCGACATGCCCGTGAAGACAATCGAGAGCTGTATCACGCCGGATCAGCCTGATAGATATCCTGAACCTATTACACCGAGGGAATATGTGATATCGAGATTGACGAGTAGCTATTGACAATAAGTGAGTTGTAACAATGCCCAAAAGAAATTGGTTCATGTATGCCGCAATGTTCTTTCAAGTTGGTTAACTATGGAAATGAAGGTTCTAATCGGTATCGATTGCACAATCTGCGACTCATGGTCGCTTTGGATACATTTCTTTCATCCATTGAAGAATCCCAAAACACACGGAAAAGAGGTAGAATTAAAGATCAATCTAGGAAATCGAAGATGACCTTTTAGAAAGGTGTGGCCAGCTCAAGGTTCTAACCTCTTCGGATCACGAGGGAAGAGGCTGGACCTCCTGATGTTACCAAGCTTAAGGAAGAGCATCGTGACACGCTCGAGACCTTTATCCCCCTACATTAGCACGCAATTTCACTAAGACAGGGAAACACGGCGCACCGAGACCAGCACCAGCGTGCGGAGGGGCTCCAAGCTCAAATGCCTCTACATAGGCTTTCATTTGATCCCTCTCGATGCCTACCCTCTTCATCTGCTCGATGAGCAGCTTGGCATCGTTTACTCGCTGGGCGCCAGACAGGATCTCTTCTCCGCGCATGAAAAAGTCAAAAGCGTTCGACAGTTTCTACGCGAAGTTCAGAACGGTCAAAGGTGGGTAGGGGGAAAGAAGGACGAACTGGATTGTCCGGATCTGGCATAGTGTAAAAAGGTCGAACTTCAGCAGGGAACTTGTCGATGATGTAGTAGTCGGTCTTATACTTCTCCCTGACAATCCCACCAAGTGCTCTCTCCTTCTCCGTGCTATCGCAACGAGAAGTCATCAACAACTGCTCGAGCTCTGTGAAGGAGAAAAGAACCTCATATCCTCGTAATCCCCAATCTCATGTCCATGCTCCCTCAACAACGCTACGGCTTCGGGGTACGTGAGGCGAAGGGTCTCATCTAGCCAGACGAAGTCGTCGGATGGGAATTGCTCCCGAACGATTTCGATATCGCGCTTATATTGCTCCCGCAAGCCGGAAAAGATGAACTTGAGCATGGTGTCAACCAGATTCATGACTTCGTGATAATGCTCTTCGAATGCCATCTCAAGGTCGAGGCCAGTGAACTCGGTAAGATGGCGATGGGTATTTGAATCCTCCGCTCGGAAGACTGAATGCATACCCTTTAAATGAAGTTAGAAGGAAGAATGAGGAGGCATACCTGGGCCGATCTCGTACACTCGCTCCATATCCGCTGCAATACACATCTGCTTGTGAAGTTGGGGGGACTGAGCCAAGAACGCCGTCGCTTTATACGTACATGGATGTTAGGTATGATCTCAACCGGAATCAAGAACGAAGGGAAAACGCACTCTTAAAATATTGGACTTTGAACACACTCGCTCCGCTCTCCGTAGCTGCGAACTGCAATTTTGGAGTATGAATCTCCGTGAAATCCTTTCCATCGAGGAAAGTTCTGAAGAGCTTCACGACTCCGGAATTGATGCGGAAGATGGCTTGGTTCTCAATGGTCTACATCATCATTATCAGCTCGAGTCCAGCAACACTCAGGCAATGGAGCAACAAACCCTCAAATCCAACACTCGATTATCCAGGCGCGTCTCGAGCTTGATCTTGGTGAAGCGAGCATCAATCTACGGAGGCCATTGTTAGTAGCTGCAAACATACCCTCCCACCTTTCAACCGGGAGGGAGACAACAGACCCACCCTATTCGTCTCCGCCGTTGGCCTAGCTGCGTCTTCCACATCGAAGACGGGTCTCATAGATGCCTTTGCGATGACGTGCAACTAGCAAACTTTATCAGTGCGCGCTCAGAGAAAGGGAAGGAACGAACCATAGCGACACGAATCTCCATGTGTTTGATAGTTGTCGTCTTGATTTCTTTATCCGTCTTGCCTAGGATGCCGTCTACGAGAACGATAGATTCGAGAGGAATGTGGCTTATCCACCGGACCATCTTCTTGCTCACCATCGGAGGTTCGTATTTAAGAACGGCTTGGATGGTGGACGTCCTCTGGCGGAGGATGATGAAGGCCATCTTCGATCCTGTTCGCAGAACAGAGCGTCATAATCAGAGTCCATGAATGAGAACTCGGATGGGGGAAAGGCGAACCGAGGATGCGGAAGTGCTCCAACCGTGCACGGAACACGACTCTCCTCCCGTCGTTCTCCTCCGTCATCTCTTCGATCTTATACCTCTTGTTCCCGACCGAAGGTGTCTCCGCAAAGCTGAGATTAGAGGGCAAGAACCCGTATTTGCCTTTGGAGAAGTCCTTTACCCAAGACTCAACTTCAGTCCTCATAGAGGTGGGAGGACGAACCTCCTCGTTCTTGACGTCTTCGGGCATACCAGGTTCCTGTCCAGGAGGCACGTACTTATCTCCAAGCTTCTCCTTCAAAGCGTCCTGCCTCTTCTTTTTCTTCTCTGCTTTCCGCTCTGCCCTTCTCTTCTTCTTCAACTGGTTCTTAGCCACCTTCCCCTCTTTCGGGGTCGCCGTCCCGCTCCTAAACCAAAAAAATTTCGGCCATCATCAATCCACTCCAAACTCTTGAAGGAAGGAGGTGAGACCCACGCTACTTTAGACGAAGGCTTAGACTTAACTGTCCCGTTAGGTTTCCTCCTGATCGAATTGCTGATCCTGCTCATCCTATCCCTGACGACATGTAGAGCGGGCACACTGTGACCAGAGCGCCAAGGTTCAGCTACTAAGATGCACGGGATGGGGAAGAGTGAAGGAGACGAACGAGAAAGGACTGATCATTCCATGATTGGGCAAATCGCTAGAGACTTTCCCAAAGACAGGAGGCGACTCATCTCCTCCCTCGCCTCCAATTCCGTACTGTTGATTCTTCTTCGCAGCCCTTTCCGCATCTTCTTTCGGATCCTAAGCCATCCCGTAGCACCGCTCTCAGTTGGTTGGATTTAAACACGAGGAGGCAAGATAGGAAGGTGGGAGGGAGCACGCACGGATTTCAGAACCGCCATGAGGGCGAAGACGCCTTTAGAGCCCATTCCACCTTTGGGGAAAGCGACGTAGAGGGGTTTGGGCTATGAGTTGTGCGTCAGTTTCCTTAACCCTCGATAGAGAAATGACGAACTGTTGTTGAAAATTTTGCACGGAAAGAACCGCGATTGATCAAACCCATCTTATCAGCGATCCTGTGTACCCAATCGACTATCAAATCAGGAAAGAGCGGGAAGGAGGGAGGACGAACGTGTTGTACGTCGCCTGGAGACCTTTGACTCTGATTCCCTTGAGGTTGGCTACGACCGTCATCTGTTTGGCGGCAGAGGGACCAAACGTGAGCTGGTCGACGCCCCTGTTCCCGAGATCCTTGATGGCTGTGAGAATGAGGAGCTCGCTAGTTCCCTTGGGTGCAAGCTTAGGATACTCGAGACAGTCCTTGATGACATATCCCTCCCTGAGTTTGGTCATGAACATGAATCCCACGATCTTGTTCGGGTCGTCGCCTACGCTCCTCCTCGCAGTATAATAGACTCTGTGGGCGGTATCGTTCCACGGCTCGAGGTTCGATGTGTGGACTTGAACTCCCTTCCTCCCCCTCTTCCACTCCAAACAACACTCATCGATTCCTTCCCTAATCTTCCCAGTCGGCGCCTCCGGTTCCCTCACAACGCTCACTCCCTCACTCTCCGCATGCTTCGCCGGCCTCCTCACTCCGGCTTTATTATCATTGAGGGGATCGACCTTTGTCGGATCAAGTCGATCGTCCTGGATACAACTGAGGACGCTCCAATTGTGAGGAGAGCCTCCGAGGACTTGTGACATCGGTTCGTTAAGACATCCCCAGATCGGTTTCAATCCCTTCTCCTTCGTGCACCAGTCCACGAAGGCGCTGGTGGCGGCCGGGTAGTCTTCGGGCTTGCAGAGCGGATTGCACCATGTTATGCAGTAGTCTTTGGAGATCGCGTAGCCGATCGGAATGCCCAGTTCAGGGTGTCTCCAGACTTGGAACTTGTCTTCGATCCAGACTGTGTTTTGAGACTCCCCATAGGCCGCGATGAGGTCTTCGAGGGACTGAGAAGAGTAGTTGGTGGGCATGTTGCGTCGCTGCCTATGTAGCTGTCTGGCTGGGTATTGCGTAACTTCAGCTGATGTGTATTTGGATTATCGGATGAAGTGGGAGGTGATGAGATGCAGCTCCTAAAAAAGCTGGATTGTGACGTCTTTTGCAGAGAATCCGCGTCACGGGCTAAAAGGAAAAATAAAAGATCAGTTGAGGATCTGCGAAGGTGATGGCACTTACTGATGCTGACTGGATGAGAGGCTGGCGATAGAGGGGGCTGCTCTGCAACTGAGGGAAGACGATTTTTGAAGAGACGGTGGGAAGGACTTCGGTCTGTCGGATGTCAGGAGATTAGCGATCATAATATCACGTGATCTTTTGATCTGTTGTTTTTTTTACCCTTCCCGAAGTCCTGCATGCAAGTTGAATAGTATGATAGACAGCACCGTCCGTTCGAGACTGTATCAGTAACTGAACGTGTCGCCTCGTGCATGTCCAGTGCTGAAGATCATAGCATTCCACATCACCTCTGGATCTTGTCTTCGCTGGCAGTAGCTCGCTGATGATTCAATTGTATTCAGATTCGAGCGGCCATCTCACCTCAAACGAAACTACAGGACTGTTGTTGACGCGATTGGCAGTTTGATCGTGTGAGAAGAGGGACATGGGAGCAAGTACTCCATACCAAAACTATATACTGATTCTAATATTATTCTATACAGGAAACAAGCATGCGGCAGCGTTTTATGGTCCCTTCAATCACGCTCAGGAGCCACCACCAAACTCAGGTCGAATCATCCTCAAATTGAAACACTCAAGAAAGTACAGAAGGCACACCAAAGACTGTCCCTCCCTGTGAGACACCACTCTTTGCCTTTCTCTCTCAACTGAGCGTTCAACCAACCGAATATTTGTTAAGCATGCCGTGCGGAAGGACAGTAATGCTTTGAAGGTCATAAAGAAAGATTGATTTCACTCCATCATCTTCCTTCCACGATTGCCCGCCGTCTTGACATAGCTCGATTCAAGAGTTCTTCGACTCGTTCAAATGCATCTTAAAGTGTGCGAACATTTGCCATCCACTCTGAACCAGCTCAGATCTGCGCAATGACTTTAGAAGCGAAGGTATTCATGTCGATGGAATTGGACGATGTGCCAATGTTCGGGTCAGACTTGAAGTCTCTCGCTGCTCTGGAAGATCACTCGACCAGTTCAACTGAGGTTGAATACGGAGCTTTTCTCGTGGATCACAACTATAAGACTGTGAGGTGTGGGAGAAATATCGGTGCCAGTGAATCTTTATCAATCAATATTACGATTGCCTAGACATCAGCTTGTGCCATAACCAGTCCTATAATCTAAATGTAGAAGATTAGGAGATTAAGACAATTCTACAATTACCATCATGATAGGTGTGCTCTGACCATTTATGGGTAAGGGTGAGCTGTTAGTAACATATACCTAGATCACCTCATGAGTTCCATCGTTTCCGGCAGTTCTCCAATTGTGGCTAACCGTTGCGATATGAGGGTATGAAATCTTCCAGTCGATGTTTTCCGACTGACTGTCAAAGAAAATCGTGTTGCAGTTGGCCAGACTCCCAAACCCCTGCAGATCCCATCTCAAACCGTCTTGCGGCAACGTCTTTCATTGTCCTCCTGGAGTTCTCTATCTGCGCCTCATCCCACTCTCCAAACAATAAAAGTATCTGTAAAGACCTCTCTTCTGAATCTTCATATCCATACTCTTCAGCCGCATCTCTCACCTCGACTGTCTCCCGGCGATCGCCAAAGAACCAGCAAATGAAGTCTGGGAAGCCCGTCCATTCCACCACACAATACGTCAGGCCGATTGTTTTTATTGCCTTTGCACTTTGGAGAGTGCCGAAGAACTTGGGGTGAACGAGATTTGACGTTTCCCCGCCGCCGTCGAGTTTGAGTTCGGTGAGGTTTGTGAGCTGCGAAAAGTCGAGCGGAGTAAGGAGAATGGAGAACTCTCCACCAGCATAGAAAGGTGCAAGTTTGATGTCGACATATTCTAGATATGGGGGAAGAGGAGAGGTTGAGATAGACGGAGGGAGGGGACACATTTTGACGAGAGCCAGATGCAGGAGGCTGGTTGGGAGCGAGAGTGATGGGATAGGCGGGTAAAGTCGAAGGTCAAGAAATGTTAGACCAGGAGGTAATTGAAGGTCTGCTGATGCTGAAGGGGCCGAGGAGGAAAAAAAGTCTTCCACAAAGAAAGCGACAAGCTTCTTGATCCTTCCTCTCGTCCTCCGCATAAAGTTCACCACGTCCTTGTTGCTCCACTTCTTCCAACGGTAAGGTCTGAAGCTTATGATTTCCACCGTTTCCAAGGCTTCGATTGCATTCAACACCACCATTTTCTCCTCTGCATTCCACAGTGCATCCACATAGACTTCTGTGACATTCGGTGAGCCAGCGATGATCTCCTTCACCATCGCAACATTTGTATCCCCTTCAAGCCGCAAGCGAGTCCATAGGCGTCCGGCATAAGGATAGAGTCGCAAACGAGCATACTTCTCTTTCAAAGAATCAGGCTCCTTCCAAAAAGGAACAGATGCAAACTTCCAGAGCTGGCAGACGTTGGAGATCCTGAAGCATTCACCAGGGTCATCGAGAAAATCGAACATAAGGCAGAGAAGCTCCACAGGCAGGCTTGAGATATGGCACGGTGCTGGAGTTGGGAAGGACGACAGTTGGACGATCACAGCGCCGCGAGGGGCGAGGGGTGATGATGCGTCATGGCTGATAGGGACAGGGTTGTTTGAGGCGTCTGAATATTGAGCAATGGAAGTGAAGATGGGCTGTGTGGGATTTTCTGGGAGGAGAGGGAAGGTGCAGGTGAAGAGCTTTGAGGCATACTTCAAATCGATCGGTGCTTGCCATTCGGCCTCCTCAAATGATACTGTGAAACTTTTCTCCTCGAAAATGATCCAAAGATTCACTACACCATCGTTTTCAACTCCGTCGTCGCTAAGTCTAACGGAGAAAAAGGACAATCTCGACCGTCGAAACTGAAGTTGGTTGACATGTCGAGGTAACCCAAAAGAGATCCGGAGAGTGTGGAATGACGAAGGTAGGCAAGACAAGAAAGAGGGAAGAATGGAGAGCTGCACTGTAGTGGGGTGATCTACTGGGGTGATGAGATTGATGAGTGCGGTCGAGGTTGGTATCTACAGAGCCCATAAATCTACATGAGGATGAGGCAGGATAAGAAGAAGGCATCCAGAGACAGTGCTCGGATCTTGCCTAGTAATAAGCTGACCCGCGTCACGACGAGCCGCTTGAATCGTTGCGACCATTCAAGTTGTCAGGATGGGAGAGATCACTTGTGAGGATAAAGGAGACGTGGAGGAGAATGAAGTTGCTGGAAGACAGGGTTAAGCCAACAAGCAGGTCAATCAAGACCTTGTTTGCTCTCCGAACCTGTCAGTGAAGGGTTTACACCTCACAACTGCAACCAGTGGATAATCTCATAACTCAAAGGAGCTCAAAGGAGGAACCATAATCGCCTTATCCAACCCATCCTCCATCTCATTACAAGCACAAGAAGTGGTAAGGTAACAGTTGATACATGGCCATGGTCAAGGCATCATTTTATGGAGTAAAATGTTGTGAACAAATTTTGGCATGGGAGGAGAATGAGGAAAAGGAAACGCTTGTTTGTGGACACATAAGCTCCCATGAATCAGAGTAGAGAAAAAAGGAAGATGATTCTCTCGCGATGTTCGAGGGATTACATGCTTCCACCGGCTTGAGGGCAGTCACGGGAGAGATGACCTATATGGCATATCACTCAGTTATTGATCCAAGATCATGCGGATAAACTAACCAGATTGACCGCAGGTGTAGCAGGCCTTTTGCTGAGGTCCAGAGGTGCAATCCCTCTATCACCAATAACCACATGTCAGAACCCATAACCAAAACCGTGACTGTAGTAGCAATGAAGCAATGGACCGCAAGGGTACTCACGCTAATATGGCCGTCTTGTCCACAGTTAAAGCACTTGGCCGACTGGACGCAGTCCCTGCTGAGATGACCAACACCACCGCAAGTCTAATTCATTTTTAGCGGGCACAAAAAGAAGTAGGCAGAACACGAACGTAGCACGTCTTCTGGCCTCCATATCCTCCACCACCGTATCCTCCACCACCTCCAGATGTGCAGTTTCTGCTGATATGTCCTGGCTTTCCACACTGTGCCCCATTTGTCGTGAGTCCCACAGCTCGAGCAGGATAACTGAAAACACACCTTGTAGCAAGCTCCAGCACTGCCGCCGCCATATCCGCCTCCGTATCCTCCAGCGTTACCGCCAGCAGGGCAGTCCCTCTACATCAGCATGCTATTAGCTCTTTGCCTTCTTCTGACAGGCACTGAGCGGAGCACAGACGTACAGACAAGTGGCCTTCCTCTCCACATTTGTAGCAGCTCTTTGGCTTCCTCTCTTGAGGGCAGTCACGGGACATGTGGCCAGTCTCTCCACACTGATCCATTGCACGTTGGCGTCAACAAATACTCTCCATTGGAGAGACAAGAACAGAGTGTCAGACGTACATTGTAGCAAGCGGGAGAGCCAGCAGTCGGGCAAGAAGCGGCGGTGTGGCCAGCTGCAGGTCAGTTCATCCACAGTTCACCACATCGGCAGCCATCAATCCACAACATCACACACGACACCCCATCCGCACGTCACAATCGATCGTCCCCGTCATTCATACCGTCATTCGTCACCGTCATCGTCCACACATCGCATCGCACACCCAACACCCCTCGTCAGTTCCGTCCCCATCACACAACACTTAAGGCTAAGGCTAAGTTCAAGTTCACAAGTTCACAAGGTTGAGGTTCAAAGATACGCATTACCCGCAAGTGTGGCTGAGAAAAAGGTTGGTCATTGGTTAAGCTAGAGTATTGACAGCGATCGTCACCCACTCGCTCCCCATCCCAACACTTAAAAACTATTAAACGTCTTCGATCTAGAAACAAAGAAAACTCGACTCCTTCAAAGCCTTCGTTCAGAAAAACTTCCGCAAGTCGTTCACGTCCGTCCATGTGGTCAGCGACGTAAAGCGACCGGACGAACGAAAAAAATAAGTAAAACCCATTAAATCTCCCATGAGGGGTAAAGACGGGACGATCGTCTCCGTCTTCGCGAGAAAGAAACTGGAAAAAGCTGACACTCCCACCTCCCGATGGTTGTTGCCACTTCTCCAATATTTTCGTTCTTTCAACCCAGGAATTGATTTCTTCCACCGAAGTCGATGACAATCATTTTCCAGTGGATGCGGGCTTTGGTAATCATAACCTGGAGCTGGAGTCCAACGAAACCTACGTTGATTGCAGTTGTAGCAAGTTCGAGTATCCATTCTTGATCTGTCGTTAAAAAGTCTTTGGTTAATTCGGGGAACTGGTCGAGCAATTTGTTGTGCGGTGCTGAGACGCAGGAGTCGAACACGTAAAACTGAAGGGAAAATGATGGAGGAGATTGACTGATCGCTGTGTACACTCGAATTTTTAAGGGCGTTTCTGTGGCGGAAAGCCCTGACCCTAACTTGCTAATCACTTGATAACACGAACCCAAACCCCTTCCCTTCCCGAGAGTCCTGATATTTCGCAGCTTCCTTCATTGGAGTAAGAAGAAATAACCTTTGCGAAAGTCGTTACGTCGCCTTCCTTTGTTCGATTGCCATCCAGATTAGGTGATTGGCTGATAACGTGAGCAGCCTTGCCTTCCAGGGACGTTTCTTTGGCCTAAAGTTAACCTGGTAATGTCGATACCTAGGATGGTGTTTTAGTTCCAAGACATTCCCTGAGTCAACTTGGTGCAAATTTCATATCGTTTCATCCCCTCAATACTTTTTTCTGAGCGTGGTAGTCATCAACAAAAACCGAAGCCCGTCTGCGCCTCCTCCTTTGGAAGTGCGAAGACGCAAACCGATGCCCTTGGGAGGATAGCCTTAAGAATCAAAAGGTAATTCGGTTCGAATACGATCTATCGTGAGCAAGTCCACCAACAGTTACTAGAGATTAACACTGCGTTCTCGCCATAATGATGAATAACGAGGAGTCTTCCACAAGTCTTAACACATCGGATGCAGAACTGTCAGATTCTTACTATTCCTCCCTTTAGCGCAGAAATGACGTTAACTTTAGGCTCACAACCCCCAAACCCTCCACGTCTACCTCGCTCCAGCATGATGACCCTTCCTCACCAACACCTTCAACTTCTCGTCCTTCATCCACCTCCACCGTCAGGCCGATGAGCCCCCATGCTATCGAAAAGACACTCACCATAGAAATCGCAGCAGGAGAAGACGATGGTCGCTGGGTGCGTGCGCTGCAGACGTTCGCTCTTGATCATGGGGAAGAAGTACACGTAGGTGTTCAGAAGCTGGTGGATCAGATAAAGAGAAAGGAGGAGACCATTCAAGAAGGAGAAGAGGCAGATGATGATGATCTGGCAACTGTTTCGGGGGCTGGGGTTGGGGAAGATTGATGTGAACACAACATTTCTTCTTTCAAATCTATTCAAGAACTATTTGTTTACAATATTTGATATTTGGTCAAGTTAGAGATCAGCCAATTTGACGACCTTTCCATCTTTTCCGCTGTTCAAGCATGCCTCGATGATAGATAAATCGAGTAACGCAAACTCAGGTCCGCCCTTCTTGACGACTGAAGCCCACTCAGCGCTCTTACTTCCTTTCTTGATGGCTTCGATCCACTCTCCAATCTCATTCACGATTCCATCGCTCTTCCACTCCTTCTCCTCCACCTCTTCGCTTCCTTTCGTTCTCAACGACAGTTTATAACCTTGTGTTCCAAACGGTGACAGAAGCTCGAGTGCTCCTTCACTCCCGAGAACAGTGAGCCAGCGCCTCGTGATCGGCTTCTCCTCCATCCCGAAGCTGAGATTGAAAGTCCCCTTAGTTCCATCTTCCAACTTGATGATGCTTCGGATTGAGTCCTCCGGCGCGAGGTGCTTGTGCAAAAGGTCTGTGTAGGCGCTCACTTCGACCACAGGTGAGTGAAGCACAACGCGAGAAAGGAGGGCGGTGGAATGAACCCCTCCATCAAGCAAAAATCCTCCTTGGTAGTCTGGGATCGTGCGCCAAGGGGTGTTGTAATACTTCGATGCTATCATTCGGTCATTGGCGATGGGCGATGGGAATTGGGAAAGTCGGACGCACACTTCGGGGTAAAGCTATATTGCTCCAAAGAGAAGTGCCTGATTGTTCCCAGCTTGCCACTCTTCACGATTTCTCCCGCTTTCAGTATGGCAGTCTCGAATCCAAAGTTCTCTGCGGTCACCCAGAGCAGTCCTTTGGGTTCATATTTCTCCTTGTAAATCTTGATGATCTCTCTAGCACTTGCCATGTCCTTCGCCACAGGCTTCTCACACAACACATGCTTCCCAGCTTCGAGACACTTTTCAATGTAATCTGGTTGCACTACTATCGGGAGAGCGATGACGACGGCGTGGATGTCGGAGCGTGAGAGGAGGGTAGGGAGCGTATCGCCAGTCGTCGAGTCGTCCGAATAGATTTTGATCTTCTCGACCTCAGAGAACGGCACGGAGGAGACGATGGTTGAGGCAGTCTTGTGAGAGCGGGAGTAGACGGCCAGAAAATCGATAGATTCATGTGATAGAAGCACAGGGACGTGTCTGTTTGCCCATACGTTAGCCACAGCTTGGTCTCCGTATCGCCAAGATTCTTCCTCTCATGCCCTCTGTTCCACTCCCAGCAACAAAATATGATGTCATCCGACCGCGATTGCAATCTGTAGACAAGTTGAAGAACCACTTCACAGAATGAACAACCTTGTTGAACACTGAAAGAGCTTCTGCTTCAATGCTTTGAGATCTTTGAATACTGTTTGCTTCTAGAGAGTTCCGCGAAGTTTATGACACCAACTCAGCTCTCCCCATTGTGAACTGGAGGAGATAAATGCTGATCAAATATCGGACCACTCACGCCTCCTTCGCGAAAATGCCTGCTCCTAACAGCGCTACTCCAACTTTTGGAACTGACATAATATCTATCTCGTAATAACTGTAGCGTGGGATCGATTTAGACAATTATTTGGATGTTGGTTAGATCACACAATGATCCTCCACTTTCGTCAGCAATTCGCAATTTGAAATGACATTATGAAATGACATATGTCACCTTCAACGATGTGTGTAAGCAATCTTAAACTGGCACGGTCTGTCCGAGTTTCTTTAAGCTACGAGTGACAGCCTACTCATGTTCGAGCTGGTCAATGTAATATACCGTTTATAATAGAGACGAATACTCAATCTGCAAAGCTTCGTTTCGTTCAATCTCCAACTCCATCGCATCACGGAAATAACGGGCGGCCTGACGTGTAAAGATCCGAGTAGAGAATCTATCAAGCTTCGTATGCACGATCCTCACTCCTTCTCTAGTAGGTAAAAGACTCGACTTTGCCAGTTGTACATCAGACAGACAAGTGAAGGATAAGAACGTCGTCACTCGTGGTATGTACAAATGTGACCTGATCCAACAAAGGAAGCCTTATATAATACACATATGCAATCATTTGAGGCTCTAACACAAGTATTTCTTCTCCGAGGGGTAAAGTTGCGTCTTCAATATTCTCAATTCTGAGCAAGCGTCCGGCCCTGCGCATTTATGCCCGATTTCCGCCATATGGAAATCGATGAGAGCGAGACGGCCGTCAGGTCTGCGAAGTATGTTGAGAGGATGAATGTCCTCATGCTTAACGCCGACAGAATGCAGGTCCACCACGTTCTGCATGAGCTTTTCCCTGATAGTTTGGTTTCAGAACCAGGCCAGCCATCACATGGAAGAAGAACGCACTTGTCGCTTTGAGTTAGCTTTGACAGATTCCCCACCGGCTGCCCGACATCTTCAAGCAGGAGAAAATACATTGGGTACTCTTCCCCAAGTTGCCAGACCCCATAAACCTCCGGAACGAATGGGAGGCGGTGTGGAGCGAGATACTGATAGATTGATAGCTCATGGAGCATCGTTGCTTTGACGTTATCATCAAATGTCTTTGCAACGAGGGTGAAAGACGTCCCAGGAAGATGTCCTTTGAAGACCCATGCGTCTCCGTCGCTAATATCGCATTCGTAATTCAAACAAATATGAGGTTCCTCGCTCGGCGTGGATGGAGGTGATGGGGGCAACTCGTTACCACCTAAGACCGTCCCCGCATAGACGGGAGTGAGATCGTAGGTCTGAAGGACAAAGTTTCTTAAGTTGATCAAAATTCGTAGATGATGAATCTATGCATTGGTCAGCTTTAGCGAGGACATGATGGCTAAAACATTACCCTTGCAAGGTCAAAAGAAAGGCTTTTTGGATTTTTGGATCGCCTACCCCAGAATGTGAATCCATGAAGACTCTCGCAAGCATTTTGCCTCTTTTTGCCGCTAGCATCGCCTTTGCCGGATGTAGAAAGAGAAATATCTGCCATTCGACCATAAACAGAACTACCGCTGCCAAGTTCTTTCTCTGGTTGAGGTGGATTCGTCGAAGGGAGCGCACTTCGAAATCGATCCACCAAGAGGGATTGTCGATCAAAACGGGAAATGGCATCCCCAAGATGGGGCGACTGAACTAACAATGTCCAGAACATGGATGGAAGGTAATATTCGGAAGTTAGTGCGATCGGACTCGAAAACGTCAAACACGTCCGCCCCTCAACGGAAACTTTTTCGGAGAGGTCAGTCTCGAACAGGTCGTGTATACATCCATATTTGGCCTCCGTGGCAGAAAATGCACAGGAGAACTAAAATCAACAGGTAAGAAGCCGGCGCACTGAGACCGCAATCTTCGAACCGCGCACCTTATCAATAATGGACTGTCCGCCTTCCGATGTCTTGCTGAAATCAAAGACAGTAGGGGTATTCGCTTCGACATACCCGTCCATGTCCTCTCTGAATTTCTTGTACACCGAAGGCCCTTTCTCCTCCGTCATCGTCAGCATCTTCTGTTGTGCCACAATGGCATGATCAGGATAAAACCCGTTGAGACTACTCTGCTTTTTATACAGCAGAGGCGAGTTAGCATGCACTTTGAAAATCTTGTAAAGGTCGTTCATGACTGGTATCACTCGACGTTCGTATTTGGTCAAAACATCGTCTTCTAGCCGGAGTTCATCCTCAGTCATGTCCTCAGTGTGCACCATAAACTTCATGGCGAGTTTTTCAACAGCTCCAGGGACAAGGAAGTCATCTGTCATGTCCGGGCTGTCCAAAAAAGCAAACAGTTGTTGGCTGAGGCGCAGAGCCATGTCTGGCTCCCGCATAGCTGCATATGGAAGGGATGCAATGACCCGCTTGGGTATGTAGCCTGATGTGCCGCAGTTGGTTACTGGAATGACGGTTGGGAGAGGGAAGCGGGTTTGAAGAAGAAATTGCTTGAGCTGCAGCACTTGTGTACGCGACATGTTCAAATTGGAAACTTTGAGGCAGGCTCATGAGACTAGCACCACTTCTAACAAACAGAGTACGCACAACTGGACTCGCATCAGCTCAGATCCCAATCCATCAGCTCCTTAGAGCTCCGTCGTTTCTGTAGAAAAACGCATGTTTTGCTTTTGCCTTTGTTCCGACCTTGTCCTTTTGAACAAGTTCGGTTCCGCTGTTTTCTCATTGTCTCGAATTTGAAAAGGGCTAGGTGGGAACCGTCAGTAACAAGAGTACATGCCGTGATGTATTCGTGATGTGTATTACTTTCCTCATGGCGGAACTAAACCAAGTCTCAGAAGTCACTCTCCATGAACAAGGAGGAAGCGGCCTCCTTGGAGCCAATGTTGTGTGTGCATGACAACAGCGGCATTGTTGTTAGCAAACGCAACGTGAGCCAGTAATGTGGTTTTGCTACTTGACGCGTCAAGCTCAATCCTCAAGGCATCAAGTTTGATGCCGCAATGATGCAAACCCGCATGTCTTCTGTCTTTGATACCGAAATTCAGTTTAGCTGTCAAAGCACATTAATTCACAGAGGGTTGAAAGTAGTTGAAATGTCCTAAATACGGCAGAAATATCAAACAGCCCAAAAGAAGAGGTTGCTGAGAACTACTGCGAAGATATTCCTTCTATCCAATTTATCTTCTTCAGAGTCCACCAAACAGCCATTCCCACACCTGTAAACGAAAGTGCCCACATTCCAAGACCGAAAGTTTTGACAATCATCAGGATCCTCCTCGTCCCCGCTCCGTCGTTCGCCCTTGGGAAAGGTTCAGGAGGGATTGGTTTTCCGAGAAACTACACTGTTCAGCGCCTTGGACGAATTATAGAGCGGTTGCTTACTTTGCACAAAGGCTCCCAGCCTTGCTTTACGTTAAATTCCAGCAACCGCTCTTTGGGTATTCTGGACTCATCTCAATTATGTTCGAGACAGTAGGAAATGTAGATGATTGCGAACCTTTTTCTGACCTCTTCCGAATGTCGGACTATCGTTTGTGGACCAATAGGAGACCCGTATAGCTTTCCCCAGCGAATTAAAAGCTGATCCGTCAGTTTCGACTGCCAAAAAATCCCCGGGATCCAACGCATCGCAAGTCTCGCAGCCCAATTCCACAACCACGGTTCCAGCACTACCAATTCAAGTCCGTTCGATCATCATCTTCTGTATGAAGGAAGGAAAGAGAATAGAATGAACGCACGCGTGGTGTAGTAAGAGTTCCACCAAGCGTCTGGCTCTCGAGTCGTGAGGATGACTTTTGCATTTGGAAAAGCCTGTGCGGCTTCGTGGTACCAGTCGGCCATTGGACTGTCCACCGCTGCTGAGTAGCCCTTCCACACATGCTTCCAATCCACGTCTGCGGTCCCCAAACCGGCGTTTTGGTGCTCTGCTATGGAGAGCAGCATTTTCCCTCGTTTGGAGTCGCGAGCTACTGTCTCCATGTGGTGGCAGTTGTATCCTAGGATGGTTAGGGCGTGAAAGAGAGATAATGTTCCGGTCTACCGCCAAGGGAGGTGTCAACAATTGAAGGAGGATGGAAGGATTAGACCTACACGTCCTAAACCTGCACCTATCACCTCCATCTCTATCGATTCTTTATTTGCTGAAGGCATGATGTTTTCCAGGTAGCTGAGAGGTGTAACAGCAGAAGGAATCCGTTTTGAAGAGTCGCCTGTGGCTTCTGGACTACATCCGCATTTATCCCATTTTTAAGCGGCTGTCCTCCTTGCTCTGCTAGGGAAAGCGTCTCCTCTTGCCAGTTTTGAAATTGCGGATCATCAAAGAGGTGCCGTGCGGATTACGCTCCACCGCGTAATGATAATGGTTTTTTATATGATCATCTCTGGACCTGATTGTTATCGGCTTGGCTTGACTGCACCTCACGGTGTCACAGTATAATTAGGAAGACTTTCTTTTTACACCCAATAAGGAATCAGTATAGTAATACAATTCGTAAACTTGCTACTCACATCAATGTCGTGTCTTTGGATTTTGTGCAATTAACTGCCAGTGCGCGGAATGGCCACACAGAGGGTATCGCAGGGGCATTCGCGAATCATCTTTCTGGACCTTTGATGTGGGATGGCATCAAATTGTGGTACAATCAGGATACGCGTATGCATCAATGTCTGCAGCGTGGTCAATCGATGAATCAACCTTCAGTAACACAGTAACACTCTGTCAAAGCGAAAGCAGAAGTGTATTTCCTTTCTTCTCTTTTCCTTTTCCGACCGTCTGACTTCACGCGTGACGTCACTGGCATCACTCTTCTTGCTTTCCTCAATCCAACCACCACAGCGAGCCACTCAACGCCCAAACCACTCATCACAACAATGATGCCCTCCCGCGGCCTCCGTCTTCTCCGTCCCACTCTCCTCCCGCGGCGCTTGCTATCCGCTTCCCTCCCTCCCTCCCCTTCGCCTTCGCCTTCCCCATCTCCCTCAACATCCACATCTCCACCTCCACCCCCACTCCCACCCCTCCGCGCCTCGCTCTACTACCCGCACCTCCTCCCCCTCCGCCACACGCGGTACGACCTCCGCCCCCTCCTCACCCTCCTCCTCGGCGAGACGGAGCGGCTGCAGCAGCGCGTCCTCCAGCAGGTGAGGGAGGCGCTCGGCTTGAAGGAGGGCGAGGGGGAGGGACGGGTGAGGGTGTTGACGAGGGCGAAGGAGGGGGGCATGTTTGTTTTCCTTCCGCCAACTGCTACGGTCGAGGAGGGTGGAAAGAAGGATGGGGTGGAGGAGGTGGAGGTGGATGTGGAGAGGGTGGCGGAGAAGTTGCGGAAGCTCCCAACCAATGTCCCGTGGTACATCCCCTCGTTCGTCGCGTCGGGCGTGGCGATGGGCGAGGGAGGAGATGGGGGTGGGAGGGAGGCGTATGTGGTGAGAGGCCAGCCGTGGTTGGAGGATTTGGATCGGTGGCCCAATTCGGAGATCAGGGTCGAGTTGATGGGCGGTGGGGGGGAGACGGTGGGCGAGGAACAGGTCTGGGAGGTGTTTCGGGAGGTTCGTCTTTTCTTTTTGCGACGGTGGTGTCCTTTTTGGAGAGATTCTGGCTTTGTGGAGAGGAGGCGGATGCTTCAGATAAACTTGATGGAGAGAGGATGGGTTCATTGAGCGTCATTTCGCAAGAGAACGAAGGAATCCTTTTGAACTCTTTCTCCGTTGCTTGGCCACAATGAGACATATCCCCATTACTTCGAGGATAGCGTCATGCACATCAACTGGTCAAGTCTCGTCCACGAATGAAGGATGGATGGATGGACGGAGCTGACATTCAGAAATGCGCACATGGTGGTGGTTGCTTGCAGATAAATATTGTGGACATTGTCTACGAGAGAAAGTCTTCCTGTTGAGTATTGTGTCTATCCCCTTGTTGATTGAAGTGTTGCACCTTGAAGCGAATGGTGGGCTGCTCGGTTTGCGCCCTTTCTGGATTGCTCTTGGATCAAGGAGTAGCTTGTCATCGTTTCTGTTTTGGTGGTTCCTGTATGTTAAGAGGTGTTCGAGTTGCATGTCTTGATAAATGACACGCAGAGGAACAATTGTTCTATGGACGGGAAATGTGCATCAAACAGAATGGGTCCTGCTTCGTCGTTGAGTATTTTTATTCCTATGTTATTTTCACCTCTTCGTTTCTATCATTGCCTGTTACTCCTTTGGGGCCAGAGGGAGGACGCAGAAAATGTGGTTGCTTGGTTATGAACTCTCTCTTCGTTTTACAGTCAGAAAGATGTAACCATTCACTTCCGTTATCAAGTTCCATTAAAGGAGCGACTGGACCGAGCAGGAAACCATTGATCTTGCCTCCCTGCACACGAGCACATCTATTCAAACCTTTCTGTCCACAAAGATATTAACCCACTATAACTAAACCAGCTAACTTAATCGGTTAACAGTACGGTAAAATCAGCTCTCTCACGCTGTCACCAGCTAAGGACGTCCCACGAACGGCAACCATAACATACTGGTCGATGCGGTCCGCCACGGCCGCTCGCTCGTGTCTGCACGGCTACACGCTCCCCAACACCTTCCTCAAGTTGCGCATCAACTACGTCCCCCGTATCAGGGGACATGTGATTCGCGACTGGATCACCTCACATCCGAGGATCGTATTCCCGATCCTCGTCGTCATCCTTGGGTACACTACGGTGCTCATTTTTGACCCGATTAGAAAGCTGTTTGTGGAAGCGAAGGTTAAGAAGTGGTGGAAGGATAAGCTTGGGGATTGGGCGTTTGTGAGGTGGATTGAGAGGGAGACTTTGGGGAGGTGCGCTTTGGAGCCCTTTTAGAGTAGAGGACTGCTAATGGTGGCTGCAGGTTGGGATTGAAGGTGGAGAAGGAACAGGAACAGGCGGCGACTAGTGGTATTGGGAAGGCGAGAGAAGATGCGACGCATCGATTGGAAGGATGGTTGACGGATTGGCCGGGTGAGTGTTTGCTTGGACGTGCATCGTGTCCTCTGACGAACTTTCCAGATAATTTCATCGCAATTGTGTGTCTATTTCGTTTTGGATTGTTCCGAGAATAACTCGAGTTCTCTTGTAGACCGGACCTAAGGGTAGCGGGAAGAAAGCCCTGGTAGATAATATTCTCCAAACTCAAAAGTATGCTACGATATGTTTATGTGTGTGGAGAGAATCGTCTGACTCGCCATTCACTCAACAGGCACATCCTCGTCCTCGACTGTGAAAGTTTAGCAAAAACATCGAGCGACAACCAGCTAGTAGCAGTACGCTCCTCTATCCTTTCTTTCGACTAGCTGTGACAATGCGGGAACATCAAGGAATTAGCAAAGCAAATCGGCTATCGGCCCCAGTTCGCGTTCCTCAACTCGATGGGAAATCTTCTCGACCTCGCCGCAGCTGGATTGATAGGGTCAAAGCCTGGCTTTACGACTAATCTTGAAGACCAGCTCAAGCAAGTACGTGTTCAAATTAAAGATCCGTTTTCTCCCCGTTCAATGCAGTATAGATTTTGAGCGTCACAGCTTCCGCTCTTACCTCTGTCGCGTCTGAAGCACACGAATATCAAGAGAAGGTGGAGAATATGAAACGGATCGCAGCTAGATCTGCTAATAATCAATCCTTGAGAGGTTCGGTTCATGACGGGAGAATTGATTGTCTCGCAGGTAATGGAGTCATGAGTGAGTTGGGGATTGGGATCGAGGAGCTTGATGGAGAGGAAAATGTGTACGCCGATGTGCACACTCCGATGGTTAAGCTGATGAATCTTCAACAGCTATATTTTGGGACCTTCCAGTGCTAACCAGGTGGCCTTCAACATGCGACACAATCAAGCAGCGAGGAAAGATAACGACAACGGCAGGGATTCTGCGGTGCATGAAGAACTCAGTCGTATTCCTCTTGTCGTCTTACATGGGTGTGTGCAGGATTAAGTTTTGCGCTTTGCTCAATGGTCAGACAGATTCGTTGCCCGTGGGGCGGATCCTCACCTTGATAGCTTGTGGGAAGTACTGGCCAATTGGAGCGCGAGTCTGGTGGAGAACAAAGTGCGCCGCTCAGAGGCGAAATAACGTTGACACTAAAAATTACCTAGATTGCCCACGTCATCTTCACTTCGGACAACAATTCCATCTCTCGCCAACTTTCTAAGGCTCTTCCCGACAAGCCTCTCGATAGTATTCTTCTGACGGATGCCGCACCCGAACATGCATTGGAATACGTTAAATCGCACGCGGCAGCGATGACGGACCCGAAGCAGGTCGATGATTCGGCGAACGACTTGATCTCCAAGCTTGGAGGAAGGCTTACCGATCTCGACCTCCTCATTCAAAAATTGAAAACCGGGCTCTCGGTTCAAGAAGCGGTTGAAGATATTGTCCAGAGGAACACAACAGAGCTTCAGAAGAAGATTTTCGGCAGTACACTTGGTGGATCTTTTGGAGAGATCCCGAAGGAATCACCCTGGACTCAAAAGCAGGCTTGGTTTCTCGTTAAAGCTTTAGCTGACAACGAAGAAGTGGGTTGCTACCCCAATTGAATCTTCGCTAACACTTGAATAGATAAACTTTGCGGAAACCTTCGCCAACTCGCCCTTCGAAGGCGACAGAGCTGCTATGACTGCACTCGAACAGATTGAAATGATTTCCATACAGAAAAAATCAGGTTCGTCCGAAACTCCTTTTGCCCGTTACGTGTCGTTTATATTTCGAATAGGTGGTTCTGTCATCCGGCCTGGTAAACCAGTTTATCGCTCTGTTTTCCAGCGCCTTGTCGCGGATCCAAACTTCGCAACAGTTCAACAACTGCTCGTTACCTCCAAGTCCATTTCTTCCACTGAAAAAGCGATTAAGGACGCACAAGAGGAGCTTCTGGAACTGGGCAAGGTGTGGAGCTACTCGTCTAGTGGCACTCCTTATCCCATCACCGCTCGAATGAAGAAGGTTTTGGATGGAATGGAAGCGAATCAAAAGACGTTGGAGGGTCTAGAAAAGAAGCAGGGCGAGCTGATGAGAAAGATTAAAGCTCTAGGAAAGGAACGACGTGCTGACGAGGACGAGGAGGAGAAGAAGAATTCATTCGGTGTCGGCTGGTTCTCTAAATAGTGGCTACCGACCATTGTGGATAGTTTACTATGTATTTTATTCTGTTGCAAACGTATACACCATATTGCACCAGCTTTCAACTCCTTCAGAGCATGAAAGCTCTTCAGACAAATGTGATTGATTGAATACATGATCCCATGTGCTAGAATTAACCCTGTGCGGTCCAGTAAGCGACCTAGAGAGAAATGGTTTCCGTCTGTTACACTTCTTTCATGTAGGAGTCCCCTTTCTAAACAATCGCGCACTTACAGCTCCGAAAGATGTATCAACCCAATAAAGAGTGAATTAGAAGAACTAATCGCAACTGCCAACCTTCAAATCAGATGAAGCCTGTGCCCATTGGTGCAGAGCCACTACCATTTCTTTCCTCCGTTATCCATGCCTAGAAACGTTTCAATAAGTACCGGAATGGAAGGTGACAATGCTTACAACGATAATATGCAGCGCAACAGTCGGCATCTCGCCTTGCGCCTCCTGTGCAGTGATGAATCCCGAGCTCCTCTTCCGAGCCCATCTAGCCGCAACAAGTGGCGAAACCATCGAGGTCGTGCACGAGATAATCTTGCCCCCCCTCCCCGCTGAATAAAGAACGAAACGTCACAGTTAATATTTCAATCTCCTCATAATCAGACCAGACGACAGTAAAAGAAGCGAGCATCAATCGTCCACCAGTGACGAACGCGAGGAGGCGCTTGCGTCCTTTATACAAATGAGTTTATTTTTGCGAAGTAGAAAACCGTGGAGCCGGACGCGGAGGGGAGGTTTGAAATGTCTTTGCTCAAGGAATGGGAGGTACGTGCTGACAGCGTGAGCATGTAAGATCAAAGGTAGACATATTCGGTAAGCGAGAGAAAATGTCGGTAGAGGAGTAGAGGGCAAACGATAGGGAATATTTCCTAGCTGCAACAGACTTGTAATCGATTCAAGGACTTGAGGTGGTACATTCGAATCCAGTCAAGCGGTCACGATGCTCCTTTTGCTTTCGCCAAGTCCAAATAGCCATGTAGACTGTGGAATTGAGAGGCATTCACCTTTCTCGACATCGTGGTCTTTAACGACGTGGACGCTGCCAAGGGCGACCTTGTTCAACTCGTAGACAAGGGAATCCAATTGCCCACACAGGTAGCTTTGGCCATGTTGAGATATCCGCCTCAGTCCAAGGAATGAGGGTGGAGGGAGGTCGCAGACGAGCTCTGAGAGCGAAAGCAGTTCGATGTTGACTAGTTCCCCGTGATGAACCAATGAAAGTGGGGTCAGGATGTCGAAAGCCTTTGGTACCTCCGCTCCACATCGGAACGAGAGCCAACTCCAGCTTCCGACCTGGGCTCCAATCACCAGATCCTCCATCGCGCCAAAGTGGCGAAAGAACTCTATGGCCTACAATGTCTCTCAACCTAGAGCAGCTAATTGGTTGATTCTGTACTCATTTTGTGAGCTGCAGTATGGAAAATAAACGGAGGCACACACGAACCGCACTGGGTGGCACAAAATGACTTACAGATGATAGAGATATAGTGGTTGTAGCACTACAATCGACGCTGGATGAGAAATTGCTAAAATCAATGTCATGAACCCCCGTAAATGCAATAACGAGATAGGAGTAGCTTGCACTGTCTAAGGATGCACTGCTGGTGTAATGGATACTGTCGAAATAGGTACCAAGAAAGTGTGAGAGCTTGCTGAGAAGCTAATGCTGGCCTCCTGTAATTGTAAAATTAGGCACGAGAGAGCTGGCGGGATGGCTAGTCATGATCACACCGAAGACAGGACGGATGGAAGACTAGGGAGTGGATAAGTCAATTTCTGAGCAATTCAAGGTGACTAGATTTGGTCTAGATATCTACTGTCATTCTACTTGCACTTAGCTTATCTCCTTTGACAGATGGCGGAATACAATGGCCACAAACGCAGCATCAACGACAAACAAAAATGGTTGGCCTGACATTTCCACAAATTTCCACGACCAGAGAATTGAATCCCGTTTTGCATGCATGGCACATTGCGAGTCGGACTCGGAAATGTTCTAGACATTTCAAGTTGTCACGGTGCATGTTAACAATGCCTTGCGTAATCCGTGCTGAGGACGGAAACGGAGAGTGGAGAAGTACGTAACTGGCAGGATGACATTTCAAGTTGTCACGGTGCATGTTAACAATGCCTTGCGTAATCCGTGCTGAGGACGGAAACGGAGAGTGGAGAAGTACGTAACTGGCAGGAGTGCACAGGTTTGCCCACTCCTTAGACCACTTTGCCTCACGCGGCACGAGTATAATATAAGAGGATTTCCTCTGCGCTCTGCGCTCTTCGCAAGTCACCTCACGCTCCCGCAAAATGAAGTCCCTCCTCCTCATTCCTGCGCTGCTTGCTGCTCAAGCTTCAGCTATCACCATTACTTTCACGAACCGATGCTCTTACACGATATGGCCCGCTTTGGGAAGGGCGCCGTGGGGAGCTGTTGACCCCAGCGTTGCCTGGGGAGACGTCTTGCCGTCTGGTCAGACCAAGAGCGTTTCAGTTGATAGCAATCTGACTGTGCGTCTCCTGCTGTTCATCAGCTCTGAGTAATTTTTGACGTTACCCCAGGGAATCCGCGCTTGGGGAAGGACAGGTTGTGACGGTTCGGGTGCTAACTGTGCGACTGGCAGGTGCAACGGAGGTTTGTGTCTTTGTGGGGGTTTGTTTCGTTTCTTACTGCTCTTTTTTTCAGGTTTGGTATGCAATGATGCCGGAATCACTGCTGCCGCCCTTTTTGCTGAGGAGGGTTACGCTGACTTTGGGCAGTGGGGAGGATTGAGGACGAGCTGGGACTTGAGGTAGGTTGTCAATTCGATCCTCGAATTCAATTTAACCTTTTTACCTGAATCTAGCTACGTTGGAGGATCGATCAATATCCCCATCAGGCTCAGTGCAGCTGATGGACAGAGTGTAACTTGCGTGCCAGGAAACTGCCCCAAAAACCAGGCATGGCAGACTAATGACGATGGAGGGGTTGCTGACAGGTTCGTCCAATCCCCAATTATTTCACTCGTTCACGGAAAATTAACACTGTTTTCAGGAACTCCGCTCTTGGGACTGGGCTTACCGTTACTTTCTGTCCGTAATTCAATAACCATGGCTTGGTTGAGAAGCAATCCATGAGACCTTTACTGTACTGGTAACTGAGATGCTGCGTCCAAATCTATGGTCAACTTATGACGAGGCTGCGCACGAAAGTGCAAAAGTACCCATACTCGTTGATTGCAGCCTTGTCTTGTAATAAACTGTCCGAACTTTGTGACAGTCATTTCTTCGGCAGTTGTTTATGTGAAGCTTGAGAGCTTCGTTGTAAGCCTTGAAGTGAATGAAGGGAAGGTCCTAAGCACGAAGAACACATAGTCAGCTACTTGGACTCATTTTGCGACCACATTCCAACCCTCACTCTGCATTCAATATTGTGAGAACACACTCTATGTAATAGGCTTCATTTTTCGCACAAAGTGAGTATCCAGTGATTATTGTGTTACGATGCTGCAGCTGTGGACATATGCTCAAGGATTCTAGGAAGTAGTCCCAAGTGGCATCTCGGATCCCTTCGAGGTTTATCATGTCCCAGACCCCACTCAAACAGCTCAAGCAGTATCTTCTTCAGACTCACTTCTCCCTCCTAACGGCTCGCCAAGCGACTAGTTACAAACAGAAATTTCTCAACCCGTCCTCCAGATATGCGGCTGCTCATGAGCGAGGCGTGGTTCAATGCCATAGTCAACAGATTCTCGGCAGCTCAGATACGAAGAATGATATCTTCGTTCCCGAAGTCTTCGAAAACCAGCCTATCCAAATATACTCCAATGACATGGGGAAGGAACGAACGCGCCGTCAACTTGACGCTTTTACTCAACGCGTGGCCCGAGTGTCACCGATTTTGAGGCACCATTACAAGGCTTTGAAAGCTCGTTTCAACTCGGCGATGCTTTATCGCGAGCACAGTAGCCTTAGTTGGCTATATCGAGAGCAACCTTTTTCGGACACTGGGGATGAGAGGACTCGACAACCATCTCTTTTGAATGAATTCAGATCGCTACTTCTCAACCGTATCAAAACTGCCGTTAACACGACTATCTTCGGTTTCAACAAGGAGCCTAATAGAGGCAGAATGAGTGTTGACAAAGTGTGTGGTTTCACGATCACATTTTCTACTTGCCTGATCTCCATTCTGGTTTAGTTCTCCGCTGTCGCTAACACGGACGTTGACGCCAACTTTACACCGAAAGTTGGTCTCGGTAGCACTTTGTCTGATGGGGGGTATTCTCGAGAAGGCGACGGACCAGAAGATAAGCCTTGCCGTGGTTTACATGAGCAACCATTCTGGGCTGGACAACATCCGCACCAACTTGCATTTGATCTCTCCATGGTACTGAGTCTTTTTCTTTCAATTTTTGTTTATCGCGGTAGTTGACCAAGTTTAGATTCAACGTCTGAAAATTTTGTACAACTTGAGAGGGTACGACCTCAAAACCTACGATCTGACTCTCGCTCTTGCTGGCACGATTCTGGCCGGTAAGGAATGGCCATCGTCAGCCGTATTTACACCAAGTGACGAGCCTCATATTTGTTTCAATTATGAGTGTGGTCCCAGGTGGGAGGGCGGGCAAGCCTTCAGGGGACATCTTCCCGGAACGTCCATGACCGTCATCTCAAAGACATATGACGACGACACCAAAGAAAGGATGCTGCGTGAAATATCTGTCTATCGTTATCTGGCTCCTCATCAGCTCCCTTTCGTTCCTAAAGTTTACGGCGTCTGGCAAATGGGGAGCGAGTACCCGATGTACTGCTTCCTACTTGAAGATGTCGGAGAGTCGATGTGGGATCTGTTAGGGAAACCCATAGGGAATCTATCCGGGCTCCCAGAAAGCGACAAGTGAGTCTTCCTTGCTCGAAATTTCGGCGCGCGATTATTTTTGTTTTGATGCTAGATGGTTAGGGACCAACTTTGGCGAAATGTGCTCCAGTTGCACTCGATTGGAGTGACGCACGGGGATATTGATTCGTATAACATCTTTCGAAGGCCTGATGGGTCGCTCGCTCTCATTGATTTCCACACGGCGAAGATGGGACACGAATGTGCAGGGCCAGACGCTTGCTCAGAAATCAAATCTTTGAGGCGGATGCTGTTCCGTTAAGGAGGGCTGTGAGGGGCGAGCACTCCCGGGCTGTATGTGTATGTCTACTAGGTGAGAATATTTGACGTGCATTTGTGTATATACAACAGATTAAGTATGTAGTGATCGTAACCCTTCGCACTCAGAAAATCCTTGGTTGATGCAAGACTGATATTCTCCCTCAGGAGAGGATAGAATGGAGAGACTCGAACATCGAATCGGATAGCAATTCCCACTATCACTAGATCATACGACTTTGGCGAGATGTGACCTGAGCGGTACATTCTTGCTCCCACCAGCCTTCGGGAACCCTTCAATCTTCACTCCCTTTCTGAAAAGTAGACAATGGGTCGAACCTCCAAAGTGGAACCTATCTCCCGACAACATCAATGAACTCCATGCCTTCCTTTAGCTCGTAATAGACTGTAGAGGACGCACATTCCGATCTCATCGCCTTTCTTGACCTTCTGCCCGACCTGTTCACGAGCATGAGTTCTGGAAATGGAGGAAGGAGGGACAAGCAAACCTTGACTCCGATGTCGCAAGTGCTAACTTCCACCATTCCCACGCCCACAAAACACATCAGTCCAATCTTCTTATTATCGGCTTCGATAAATATCAGCGCTCGGGTCGCCACCGCCGCCTGATACGCCTGACTAGTGACCTCGCCCTGCGCATCCGCGCCGTCCTTCATCTCGTCGAAATCTGAGAACAACGGTTCAGAGTAATACGTGCCATCGATATTCCGAACTTTGACGATGGTTCCAGAGACGGGGGAATGCCATCGATGGTAGGACAGGGATGAGAGGAAAGCCTGGTAGATCGTCCCGCCTACGAATTGGTCCGCCCACTCATCGTTGTCCAGCATGTCCTTGACAGAGTACGGCTGGCCCTTCGTCCAGAACCTATCTCGCGCCTTCACATTGTGTGCGACGGCATACGGCACGCTCTCGCATGCGTTCGCAATCACGTCGTCGTCGTCTGGACTAGCCACTGGACGGACGTGTTCGCGGAAATGGCGAGTGAAAAAGTCGTCCCAGCTCTTAAATCCATAGTGTTTCTTCTCTTTCTCGCACTTGTATATCTCCTCAAACTTCCTCTTCGGTCCCTCGACGTTCGCGGCTTCTTCGAGGTGTTGGAGACCGTGCGGGGACAGCCAGCCGTCGAGGACGTCGGCGGAGGGTGGGGAGCGGAGGTAGGATCCCCAGGCGTTGAGGATCTTTTTGAATGCTTGGTTGAGTTGGGGGTCGAGGAAGAGGGAGAAACCGGCTTTGGTTCCCATTCCCCAGTCGAGGATCGCATTTATTGGGATCCCTGCATCCTCCTCAGTTCTCACAGCTTGAGTTATAGGAGAGGATAGACGCACCGACTAGACCGACGCTCTCCCCTTTGTCGGACCAGGCTGGAGCTGTGGTAATGACGTGGTTCAGGACTTCGAGGAGGTGGTGGTAGTCTCTTATCTCGGGATTTCCTTTTGGATCCCTGTTGTAAGGCGCCTTGTTTGGTACTATCCCCAAATAGTCCAGTATCAGCCTCTTTCCAAGCAGTAACGAAGTCATCAGAAGTAAACGATCCCAGCTAACTGGCACAGGGATGTGTTGCCGAAAGCGAAAGACAAAAGAGGGGAAGGACATACTCTCAGAAAACATGGTCTCGAAAAGCATGAAGATCCTCGTATTGTTCTCAATCAAATCCTTAAGGCCCTTGATGGACTCATCGAACTTCTCTGGTGGAGTAGGATTGGATTCGACATGTTTCAGTGTGGACTGGAGCCAGGATCGATGGTGCTTGTGGTCGCGGGGTAGCCAACCACCGTCGCTGTTTCCCAATACCAACTGGTGAGTTTTGGCAGATAAGATAGATGAAGAGACAGACGTCTGGAATCTTTGTTGTTCGCTCGATTTGTCGTTACCCATTGTCGTTCAGTTCGCTGTTAATAGATGAGAGGGTAGATAAAGTGATAGACTGTTCAAGTGGGCGAAGAGGAGGAAGATGCCCTTTTATGTGAATGTGATTCCTCGAATAGAAATCTATCAGACGCGTCTTGACGTGGTCTCTCTGACGTCAACCATTCCCAACTCCCACCCCGCATTTCCGGAACATCCCGAATCGGCTATCAAAAAGGAGAAAAGTGGAGCGGCACATTCCGCTTTCCCGCTTCCTCAATTCTCGGAGCTCGGACTTTCCTCCTTCCCGACAGCTGACACGACGACGAACTCCTCCCGCTCACTGCTGCTAGCACAACGCCCGCTACGAACTCCGGCTAGTTCCAGCTCTTCTCTAATTCCCAACATGCCGCTCCCCTCTGGTCCTTGGTACGCCTCTTCCCTCCCTACCTCCGTTCCGTCCACAGTCAACACTCATGACCTCTTCCGCTTCTGCTGCTTTATCTTCGGGCCATGTGATGCGAATGGTGTATTGCAGGCGTAATATCGATACGAACTCGCTGAAGAACACCTCGGAGCTGTTCGAGAACAACAATTCGTCCACCTTTGATTTTTTGGAGTTGTCCAAGACACAGAGGATATATGGATTCGTCGGTTGGTCCGTCTCCTCCTTCCCTATTTTATTTTGTTCGTTTAGTGTAATGGGATCGGTGTTGATTGGAACTTTTTCCTTCGTCGTTGTGTGTACCCGGTCTGTCCACTGTGGTGGTTGGAATACAGTGTCGCAGCGGGTTTCGCAATCTCCATCGTAGGAGGTATCCTCTTCACAACAGGGAACGTCACCTCTTTCGCCCGTTCGTCTTTCTTCCCCTTCTCACCGTTCGTTCATTCATGAATTGAGCCAACAGTGCTCTACACCATCGGAGTCCTCGTTTCCCTTGTGGGCACAGGCTTCCTCATCGGCGTGCGTCCATTTCCTTGTCCCTCTCGAGCTCTAATGTGTATCTGTGACATCGTGGAATCAAGTTTAAGCGCCAATTGGAGCTCATGTTCAAACCCGTCCGACTCATAGCCACCATCGTCTTCGTACGTCTCTCCCCCTCCCATTCCCTCCTTCACCTTTAAGCATGTGCTGAGCGAGTGGTTGATTGGTTTGTGCTAGATCTCATCGATAGTCCTCGTCTTCATCTCCGCCTACGTGATAGGATCCGACGCCCTCGTCCTCGTCCGTCTCCTACTTCTCCTCTCCAGTCTTTCCCTTTCTTACTGACGTCTTTATTGTGTTACTCTGTGGATGGATGATAGGTGTTCGCGGTAACGACATACCTTGCGTACATATGGTACTCCCTCTCTTACATTCCGTTCGCGAGGGACTTGGTGAAGAGGATGGCCGGGGCTATCTTTTAGGTGTGCGGTTGCGGTTGGATGGTCGGACGAAAATGTACCAGTACTTTGCTTTGTTTGCTGTCACTCTGCAATCTTATGTCGCTCCGAGGATTGTTTCCTTATTCCTTTCTTCTAGGATCGAAGGGCCAGTAGCACGTACTTTTGATCCAAATTCGCGCACAACCATTGGACAGTTAGGAAAGGGATACAAGCGCAAACATCACTCTGTTTTTTCTTTGGCGACGACAGGCCAACTTGGCGTGAAATATATGCCAGCATCCTTATATATAAAGCACGACGGGTTTTTAGCATGACTCACGCATGTACTTTTGAGCACTTCTCTCACCGCCCACAACAACCCTGCCAGTAATCTGAGCATACCATCAGAATACGCGTGTCGGCGCCTTTCGAACCGTATACAACAAAGCCTATTTGAAAGACGAAAAAAAAATTGTTTTCCTTACTGACTCAATTGACTTCTTGGTCCACAACAACCCCATCAAAATTCTGAGCATACCACCAGAATACGCGTGTCAGCGCCTTTCCAATCGTATACAATAAAGCTTATTTAAAGGATGAAAAAT
Organism: Atractiella rhizophila; assembly: GCA_021432655.1. NCBI lineage: Eukaryota > Fungi > Basidiomycota > Atractiellomycetes > Atractiellales > Hoehnelomycetaceae > Atractiella > Atractiella rhizophila. The sequence goes on along the minus strand of MU271208.1, from coordinate 67,561 downwards.
AGTTGTCTTCCATGACTGAGTCAAGTGACTGACTTCGGCACTTTGACAAAAATTTCCTTACCTACTCAAATAAGCCCACAAAGTAAAGAGTTTGCGTGATGGTGTAGTTGGCGTATGGTTAGTAGTTGCGTCTTGACTGATTGGTGCTAGTGTGGGTTCGAGTCTCAGTCATGTCACATTTTTTCACTGCCAAATCCTGTTGTGCGTGCCCGCGATTTCTTCAGGGCTTTCTGTGATTTCTCAGGTCATGTGCCAAAAACTGTTGTTTGCCAACTATGAGGGAAAGTGAGCAAGCATTCATGCAAGTGAAACAGTTTCTTTCACCACAAATATGCTTCCTAACAGTGTACCATAGTATCCCTGAGCCCGTTAGCATCAAATCAAATCAAGCAAAAAAAGCATAGGTGTGTGGACTCTGGCTTATATATTCTTCACTCATATCATTTTGTTATGTGCGGCAAGCTACACTCTCATGCCACATGCAATTCAGAGAAATCAAACAAGAAATGAGAGCGCCGATCCAAATGGCATCAATCTCTGCAGCAGGAGGCACCACTACACCACGGTTGACCTGTAAGAGAGAGGCCACGCCCTGCACGTTTTAATCCTACTCCACCTACTCCACCTCAACATGAGACAAGATGGTATGGGGCCAAGAGTTTATATATGATCATCGATGGGTGCCTTTTAATGCTTGGGTCCTGAGGAAGTTTCTGGCTCATATCAACACTGAGATCTGTATCTCAATTCGTTCAGTCAAGTATATATTCAAATACGTATACAAAGGGCCGGATAGAGCACAATTAGTCATAGAATCAGATTTCAGTGGAGCAAGAGAGCCAGTGGATGAGATTAAAGAGTATTTAGATGCACGATATGTGGGTGCTTCAGAATGTTTGTTCAGTCCATTCCTCAAACGTTAAGGATTAAGTATGATTATAGCATGCTGGCGGATTTTCCACTTCAAGCTTCATGATCACTCTCCAACTGTCATTCGACTGAGCATTCATCTTCCAAATCAACAGATGGTCATTTTTAATGCAGATGATGGTCAACCTGAAGACATACTTTCACGAAGAAATGTCGGAAAAACAATGCTTAGCGAATTTTTCCAATTCTGCCGTGATTCTCCCCAGGTCTCCCGATCGTGGACCTATCCTCAAGTCCCTCGACATTTGGTCTGGCAGAGTAATCCAAAGTGCTGGAAGATATGTGAGAAAGGCGATGCTATTAGTCGGATATTTTACATTGCGCCGTCACAAGGGGAGCTATTTTATCTTAGACTACTTCTTCACAAGATCCCAAGTCCTAAATCTTTTGAGGACATTCGTACAATTGATGGTCAAGTTTACGAAACATTCAAAGCAGCCTGTGGGATCAGGTCTACTGGAAAGTGACGAAGAGTGGGATTTTTGTCTAGAAGATGCAAACGCAATCAAATGAGGATCAGCAATTCGTTCTCTTTTTGTCTACATTTTGGTCTTTGGAGTTCCAAGCGAACCATTACAACTGTTTCGAAGACACTATGACAAGCTCAATGACGATTGTGCACATCTTCTGCAAACAGTTTATGGAATTGCTGCACCTTCTGAAGACCAGATCCGAGACTTATGCCTTATTGAGCTAGAGGACCTGCTATGTGGTCTAGGCAAGACACCAGAGGAGTATAGGTTGCCGTTACCTGCTCACAGGTTTGCACGATGGGGTGGAGAGACAAGAATAATTGGAGAAGAGCTGGCATACAACGTTACGGAGTTAGAGCAATGTCTTGATAGGGATCTTCCTCTTATGAATGAGGATCAACGACACGCATACAATACAATCATCGAAGCCTGGCAGAATGGCACCGGAGGACTCTTCTTTCTTGATGGGCCTGAAGGAACTGGAAAGACTTTTGTTCAGAATCTTATACTGGCAAGAGTAAGATCATCCAAGAAGATTACACTAGCAGTAGCCTCTTCTGGAATTGCTGCTATTCTGCTTAAAGGTGGTCGTACTGCTCATACGCGATTCAAGATTCCCCTAAATGCAGATGCGCAATCAGTTTGTGGTATTTCCGCTCAAAGTGATCATGCAAGGCTATATATCGAGGCAGAAATTATCCTGTGGGATGAAGCCATTATGAGTGATCGCCTGTCTGTCAGCTGTGTGGATCGGTTGGGGAAGGACCTTAAAAAAGGATTCAAGACCATTTTGGAGGAACACTTATGGTTTTCCGTGGTATGATACTTCCCTTTAAGTAGTTCTTTATTAACATACTCTTCACAGGCGATGGCAGACAGTGTCTTCCGGTAGTGCCAAATGACAGCCGAGCTCAGATTGTGGATGCCTGCATCATTAATTCTTACTTCTGGCCGAATGTTCAAGTCCTGCCTTTGAAAACCAATATGCGCCTTCTTCGCGGCCAACAGGAAATGACACCAGCCGAATTTCAGCATGCGACCAGATTTGCCCAGTGGCTCCTTGATGTTGGAAATGATCTCACTGATAATCCATCGGACAATGGATGTGGAGCCTTAACGATACCAGATGGGTCTATTATTCCATCCCATGAAGGACTAGATGGTCTGTTACGCTCAATTTACAGACAACTAGGTTCTCTGCCAAACATCCCTGCTCTGAGCTTCCTTCAAGAATACTTCCGGGTTCATATGATTCTAGCAGCAAAGAATGTGGATGTGGATGGCATCAACGATCGCTTGATTCGGTGGCTCGAATCCACAGGAGATCAGGTATATTATAGTGCAGATCAAATTATAGATGACGAGGAAGATCTCAGAAATCGCTTCTCTGTTGAGTACCTGAATACCCTGGAGATCTCTGGATTCCCTTCACATCGTTTACACCTCAAGATCGGTGCACCCATCATTCTTCTGCGAAATCTCAATCCATCTGCTGGCCTGTGCAATGGCACACGCCTCATAGTCACTCAGCTTCTCCGGCGAGTCATCGAAGCAACCATCATTACAGGTGCACACAGTGGCGAATCAGTTCTCATTCCTCGAATCGGCATTGACAGTGTAGTATCAAACCAGCTTCCTTTTCAATTCCCTGTGCGCTTAGCGTTTGCCTTAACTCTGAATAAAGCGCAAGGACAATCTGTTGGACATGTGGGTTTGTACTTAGAGTCTTCTCCTTTCTCTCATGGGCAGCTTTATGTTGGTCTTTCACAGGTTTCAAATGCTAACAATTTACGAGTATTGGTCAAAACAAAGCAAGGAGAGGAAAAACAAGCAAACAGATAGTGTAATTTACAAAGAAGTGTTACGAGTACTCAATCACTGATTATCTCTCAGCATGTTCCTAACAGTATAGTCAAAAGCTGAAGTGGTTCTCCGAGGTACGAGGAGACCACTCAGCTTTTCATTGTTTTTTGAAGACAGTAGAGTACATATGGTCAGTCTGTGCTCGCCGAAGGCGAGGCCCCACACAGTGGCTGCCAGAGGCAAGAGCTCCACGCAGTGGCTGCCGGAGGCTGGGGTCCAAGGGGCGAAGCCCCTGGCGGGGGGGGATGCCCGAGGGACGAGGGCACTGACACACTTGTTTCAGAAATAGGGTAGAATACAATACAAGTGACGGAACTGCACGCCTCCTCCTTTCGCCACTTGCGTACTTGAGCGTTAGTTTCCTTCGAGCACTTTCTGGAACTGTGGCCAATAGGGATGCACAACGGGGCGTGACGGGTCCGGAACCCGTACTTCGTTCCCGTCTTTTTTTGTCGTGCGTGGAACTCACTAAACACGTCTCGAACCGCACGCATTTTTGACGGGACGGGAAGACGTGCGGCAGACATGAAGGAGTGTTCCCGTCTTCGCACGCCAACACGTCTCCTAATGTGGCTCCAGATTTCTATAGTTGTGCAATCTATGTAGGATCTTTTAGTCAACCAGGCCAGGTCGGCTGGCTCATCAAGAACAAGAAGTCAGAGGTTCCTTTGTGCACCTGGTGCCTGTCCAATGTAAGACCAGAATCATCTTCTAAGTAGTCTTGCCTCAGTCGCTCCTGTGCTCCATTCAAAGTGTTGATCCTAAAGTGTCAATAAAAGGCATCACGGCTATTGCAGGCACTACTTTCTCCATCATCAGCATGGTGCCATCAAAGCCAACATGCCAAATCAAGTTGGTGGATATGGTAAAGAGGAATAATGAAGAAGGAACGTCAATTAGCGTGAGAGAAAGAAAAAAATCAGACAGTGAGATGTAAAGCTTTCATTCTACACTCTGCCAGGATTACTCTCATTGGGTCCATATTCACATTACAGAAACTCTGCCATTCCGGGTTACGACGAGCTTGAAGTCTTGAAGAGTGCGGTCACAACCATGCGGCAGGACAGAAACTACGTACATTATTTCTCTCACTGTTAGGGCTGACACTATGTGCGGTCGCCGATAGGCGATGCGTCTGTAGTGGAGGTAAACCTAAGAGGATAGTATGGCATGAGAAGACTAACCTGTAGTGGAGGTAAACCTAAGAGAATACTCTGAGGTCACCACCACTACATCTCGATGTATATATACATTTTTAAAGGCACTGCCATAAACTGTAACATACGTTTCTTGAAACATGTAAGATAGCTAGATCAGGAAAGCAACAAAGGGAATACTCGGAAATAAGGTATATTGAGCAGTACAAGTGAGAAAGGATAATAAGGCAATAATGGAGACGGTGCAGACCGGCGAAATGTATAAGGTTTGCTGAGCGGCGATTCGTGTGAGATAGGGAAAGCGGCGATCAGCGCGTACGTGAGCAAAGCGGCGATGGGGAGGCACGTGATCCCATAATGTGGTGAAGTAAGTCACGTGACTTCGGATGGTGCATTTCGATAATGCGTAGGGGCAAGCCTGACACTCACCTTCCTATTTAATTTTGACTCGTTGCTTAGGCTTCTTCTTGGCTTTACAAGATGTGTGAGGAGCTTAGGAAACAGCTCTCTTCTAAGGAAGAAGATAACGATTGCCCATTTCATCGCGCATTCTCTGGATACCGCCCCCAATCTTCGTCTGATTCTGGTTTTCAACACGGTCTTAGGAGCCTCAAAATGCTCTGGGACGGTTTATGTGAAAGCGAGAATAAATACGGCGTACCGTCCTATATTGTGCAAGCTCAGAAAGCTTCATTGTGCGCTGCAGCAGTCCATTTCCACCAACTTCTGGTTGTGGATCTAGTAGTGGATGAAGCAGGGGGTGATGGAGGGCTCTTTGTGCTGTCTTCAGGAGAAGAAAACGAGATGGAAGTAAGCGATAGTGGAGAGGATGGCGAACAGGTGGAGCAAGATGAAATGGAGGTATCCAACTGTGAGCTAGCTGAGATGCTACCAGGGAAGACATTCGAGAAGTCAAAGAAACGAGTCCAGGTTCGTCCTTTATTCCATTCAAACAGCCTTTGACGTACCCCGTCCCGTGCGTACATACTATCACGTGACAACCATACGTCAAGGACGGACACATGCAACACCAACCAAATTACGTACTTCACCGCAACGCATAACTCCGCAACCATGTTGTTAATTCAATCGGAACAAGGAAAAGCAGACAAAGGCCAATTCAAGATAGAACAAGGACCAATAGAAAACTCCATCTTAACCTTAAATAAGAAGACAATAGCGATTGAACAAGATAGAAAATGTGGGCAAGATAAAAGGAAATAGGGCAACGTAGGACTTAGGGGAAGGGATGTAGGAGATCAGAGATTGAGGAGGAAAAGGGGGTGGAGCCAGGCGGAGCGCTAGAGAGGAGAAAGCTATAAAAGGGGAAAGTTTAGATGGAAATATCATTCCTCACTCGTGCTGTGAGCATCCTACGCTTTCATTTGACTTCTTACTTATTTCTCTCATCCTCAGGTGCTTGCTTAGTGTACTTTGGGTCAATTATAGTGTTGAAAGCGCTTTTTTTTTCATGCAAAACCACTAGTCTGCTGTCCTAGTTCCTTTTCACTAAGCCGCTTCGGTGTTTGCCCACCAAACGTTTATTCCCACTTCGAACTCTCCCTCTAGTCCGGGATAAGTGACTTCACCTTGAAAAATGGGCCATGGTGATAGAATGGTCAACCTACCTCTACAATGACAGCCCTTAGTCCTAATAAGCAGCATGTTCAATACTCAAAGGTGTCTCTACTACATCTCAGGTTTCCGTTCTTACTTACCAGCTCATTCAGGTAACTGGCACTCGACAACGAGCCACGGTCCATTACTTTTCAAACAGATTTCCAAGGTGTTAGGGCAAACACTATGTGCGGTCGCTGGTGGGCGATGCGTCTGTAGTGGAGATAAACCTAAGAGCATGATATGACATGAAGACTAACCTGTAGTGGAGATAAACCTAAGAGAATACTCTAAGGTCACCTCCACTACTCTCTGATCTATATATACAAGCGGAATAACACTGCCACAAAGCATAGAGGAGAGTAGATGAAACATGTAAGAGAACTAAAAGGGGAAGTGACAGTGGGATTATGCGGAGTTAATAAGAGGAGGATAGGCACAATTGGGCTAAGTGGTGATGTAGGTGCAAATGGGCGAACGGGCGAACGGGCGCCGATTTGCACTGCGTGGACATAGGCGACGGGAGACGCAGAGTGGCGACGGGCGCCGATTCGCAGGGAACGCAAATGGGTGATGGGAGACGCAATCCGGCGAACGGGCACCGATTTGCGTAAGATGCAAACCTGACACAGGGATGCAGCTCCAAAACAAATCAAGAAAGGTCATCAGGAAGGGGACAAATACTACGAGTGCAATCACTGCGATTTTATCTGCTGAGTAGCAAAAACAAGTCACAATAATTTCTCTAGCCTGGAATGTCATCTTAGGACGGCTCAAAATCACAGAGGGGCCTATGCCCTTTACCAGAAGTTACAGCTCATGGTGCAGAAGAAAGTAGACATCCCTCAAGAGGATATTGATAAGGCAATGGGATACATTCCTGTCCGTATTCACCCTAGCTCTGCACTTAATGTTCGCTTACTAATTGTAACTTTTATCATAGATTACAGACTCCGATGAAAAGAAGGCAAAGTTACAGGCTATGTCGATTAAGAAGATGATGAACCGACTGATGGAAGAGTACAAGAATCAGGTATGTCCATCCCTGCATGTTGATTCCTGATTTCACTGTGTAAAGACATTCGACCAAAATGTGTTCGATAATCTTCTCATCAAGTACATCGTCAGCACCGACCAGCCCTTTACAACTGTTACCTCTCCTGAGTTCCTTGAACTTCTCCTTTACTTGCAGTGGACAGTCCCCATATCCAAGGATCAAGAGTTTCCAGCTCCAATCGAGGGTACTGTTGAAGACGAGGACACTTTGCTCACGAGTGGCAACGAGACCATGGAAGTGAATGAAGAAAAGAAAGGGCTCAAACTACCGAGCTGTGAAACTGTTAAGAGAAATGTCATGTCGATGGCAAAGGATGTTAGGCGTCAGTTAGGAGAACTGGAGAAATGTTTCAGGTGTGTGGTTTCATCAAGTATGCGGACTCAATTCACTTTAAAGTTGCAGGCACTGGAAACAAAGATCCACCTTGCTCAAGATTTACGGACATCTGATAACTGTTCCTCATTCTTAGCGATTGTTGCGTCATTCATCAGTGATAACTGGGTGCTCGAAGAGGTTCTTATCGACTTCCAAGAGATTGAAGGTGCATATACAGGAGAAGCCATTGCAGATGCAATTATGAAGACGGTAGATGACTATGGTATTGACGGGCAGGTAAGGGTCTCTCTACACTCCATTTACTGGCAAAGGGTTTAGCTTTTCGAACTCTTACAGCTAGGATGTATCACTGGCGATGGTGCGTCAAATAACACGACCGCTGTGGAACAGATTGAGTCCAGATTGCTAGAGCGTGGCATCCCCTTCAATACAAAAGAACGCCGCATGTTCTGTTCTCCTCACATCATTCATCTTGCAGCTTTGGAGCTTTTGAAAGTTATCGGTGCTTTCCTGGAGAAGGGGAAGGAGGATGAGGAAAATGAATCGGCAGTCTGGCAGGAGGAAGTTATCCGGAAGATCAAGAGGGAAGGTGGAGAACTGCCATTTGAAGACCATTCAGATATCGCAGTTCAGGTCGGAATGGTTAAGGAAACCCTTGCTGAGGTATGTCCTTCTCTTCTATTTATGTTGCTAATCAGCAGCAATAGCTTCGTTTTATTATGAGACATCTTCGTTTGACGCCTCAACGACGAAAGGGGTGGTTCAAGATACTAGAGGAGACCCTTGACGAACTCGGAAAACTCTCGGATGAAGAACTGAAGATTCTTGTCCTCAATTGCCGCACACGCTGGTCCTCAACACACGATATGCTCGCACTCTGCCTTCGTTATCGGGATGCAATAGAGAATTATGTTGACCAGTGTGGCTTAGACCGTCAGTGTTTGCGGAAAGCAGAGTGGGACGGAGTTGAAGCTGTTGCAACTTGGCTCGAATCTTTTCGCGACGCCATGATCGATATGTCAACAACATCCTCTCCATCCTTATCATCAAGACTGGGGATGTACTATGGACTTACGGGGGAAATCACAGAGTTCATCACGACCATGCCAAAAACTATTCTGAAGGAATTTAGAGATGGATTAGTGAATGCTCATGTGAAGCTGAGCACCTACAATGCTGTGCTAGACAATTCTCCTTATCCTTTATGGTCTGTCTGAGAGTAGTAAGTCTTGATTGGCACCACTTCAAGTTAACTTTGTTCCGCTTAGTTCTTGACCCTCGTCTCAATCATCACTTCCTTGTGAATCAACAAGGAATAGGGACACGATTGCAGCCAGCAAAGCAGCTTTGATCGAACATTTCAACATCAATTATCTTCGAAAAAGCAAACCATCTTCTTCCAACAACTCTCGTTCTTCCACACCATCGCAGCTTGACAGTACAAAAACTGTAGCAACACTCTCGTATTCAGCGAAACTTATGCAGAAGGCTAATCAGCGTATGTTTCAAGAAGATGAGGACTTGCAACCAAATATCTGGTTTAGTCTCCCTCCGGTGGGCTCTGGACTGGATGGAGGATCCTTTGGAAATCTATCGCACGAGGTCGAAAACGGATTTGAAGGAGTGGTCTCAAATGGCAAGGGATATTCTGTCCATTCCTGGTTTAGTTTTCCTTCATTCGTCTCCTTATTCAATTCTGAGGCTGATTATTCATTTTTAGGCTGTTCGGTAGCTGTGGAACGCATCTTCAGCGGAGCACGAGATACAATAGGGATCCGCCGCGCACGCCTCTATTCAGTCTCTCATGGTTCTTAAGGCTCAGCTACGATTGGAGAGAGATCGAAAGGCAAAGAAACTAAAGGCAGATCTAGCTGCCATTACCAAAGAAACTTCAAGTTGAGCAGGCTGAAAAGTTCTTTATACATACATTCACATCTTGACTTCTCAGCTTCACTCAACGCGCTTTATTTACATTATCTAGCCTAGTAATGTCAGCATTGCATGTTATTACACAATGTGAGGCGTGTGCTGGCTACAAACCCGTTACCGCCACTTTTGACGTGCGACTCAGCGAATGGAACACGTCTCCCCGTACCGACCTGCATTCACTTGACGTGACGAAGCTCACGTCGCCCCCTACACACGCCACGCCACGCCATATTGTGCATCCCTAGTGGCCAATCTTTTGCCACAGGGATCTCTATGTTATATAGAAGCTTGTAAACCTGCGAGTGTGAGACTCATACTCAGTGTTATCTCACACTTTGCAGGGAATGTAGCTCCTTTACATCCTGAATGCAACTTATACTCTGTTATCTCGCACTTTGCAGTGCTTATATATTTGTTAATAAGGAATATTAAGTGAAAGAGGTCCAAACTCTGCCAGTGTGGAAATATGTACACACTTAGAGATTGAGAACACAGTTATCGACCATCACCACTCACAATCACTCACCTGGCACATACAGAACCGCTACAGCGCTCGACCAATTCATCGACGCCGAACTGAGCAATAGTTGTGTACATCATAGCATGGGAACATGTGGCACATCTGTCTTTTTTATACTCAAAAAGAACTCCTCTGGACGAGAATGGCAAGAAGTCGACTATGCTGTCTATTTTCATGGAAACTGTACATCCCCTGAGATGACAAAATTTGATTTGCAAGACCTGCACAATCCACAAATCGCTGGTTATCTGGTCAACAACGGCTCTGGTAAAAAGGTACCCCTAGTGGCCAGGTTTGGCGCATTGCATTTGCCACTATCAACCCTTGTCACACTTGTCATAGGATGAAAAAGTTTCCTTCCCCACCTGTCAGATTCCCACCAGTCAGGTTTTTGCAACCAAATGACATACCCACACATCGTTGGCAAATTATCAGCATGCACTTGGTTGCCAGAATCTGGGGTGTTTGTCTTAGGGCTAACACTCTTCTTGTTGTGAGCAATGGGGGAAGCTGCCAAGTAGAGTGGATATCCTAAGAGAACCAATCTAGATGTCACACTACATTGGTAGGGATATTTATACATAAATAGCCATAAGTTCCTGAATGTTTGGGAAGGATGGTGTAGTGGGCTATGCACCAGTCCTGGCCAGCCCAAATGATGGTTTTTATGTGGCTGTGGGTTCGAATCCCACCCTCCCCACCCTGCTTGACCCACCCAGCAACCGCCCTGGCTTGACCTGGAACACTGACACGACGTCAGTAGCTGAGGGTGAAAACCCCTGCGGACGCTGTCGGTACCACTGTGGATGCACAGCACAGGGGGTGGTGCTGTGATGGTGCCAAGCCTCCCCTTGTTTCTGGGTGAACATGTTTCCAATGTGCATGAGATCCACAGCCTTCACACAAGGAGATAGGATACCATTTAGCCGAAGCTTAGAGGCATGGTGATCACAGGTGAGGTTTTAGTGGTTATTGTTCATAGAATGGAGCCCCACACTGTTCCTTTGCCGATCACGGCGGGTTCGTGCATAAAAAGCATTTCCTCACCATTAAAAAAAAATTTCCTGAATGTTCCAGCATATTCCACCCCTTAACTCTATTTGCTGCCTGCCTGATAAAACCTTCTAGACCGTTGCCACATATTCCAGAATGTGAGTCATGCTCCATAAGCGAACCCGACACTGCTGCACAGTAAATCCCGTTCATTTCGCTGGTCTGCACCCCCACCATTTTCGTCTTGACATCCTTTTGTATTGCTCTTCTTATTATATCTTACTTCCAATTATTTCCTTCACTACCTTCTCAATTTAGTTATGTTTCATAACACATACTATGTGTTACCGAGAAACTTAACACCTAAGGTCGGCATTTTACATAGATCTTTAACATCGTGTGATTTTGTGCCTACCTCAGATTATAAGCGGCCTGGTATACTTGGAATACCTCATCCAGGGTCTCAATTATCCATTCACCAATTACTTCATAAGAAACACGTCCTTTAGTTCAGCAGTAGAGCCACACGCAAGAGGCTCTTTTTTGACAATGTTAAATGCCATCCTTGCTCAAATGGTCACAATGTCTCTTGATGACAACTGCGTACTTTCCTGATCAAGTGAAATTGATCGCTGCCAGTGGAAGACCAATTATCAACTTGAGTGCTCTTTAAACTGGGTTTATCCTTGGTTTATCAATGATTAAAATAGGATTATAAAGGTGTAAGTACTTGGGTTCTGATATGAAAGCAAATTAATAAGAAATTAGGTTCCTTCCTTTGCATCTGCTGCCGTTGCCTTCCTTGCCTCTGTGGGTTCATCGTGCATATTCTGTTGGGTTTTGAAGCTAGTTCTAGAGAGGATTATCAATTGGATCGATGGTATAATGATATTGAGCGGCCAGAAGACTGGCTCTTTGCGGTTGATGGTGAGGGATGGATAGAATCTGTGAGTGCAGATCCTGATTTGATTTGGTGGGGTGATGGGGTAGAAATGCGCGCCGGACAGAGATACATCAATCTCGACTGATGACATTGGCCCCTTTTGTAAGTATTCAACAAAAAATATGGTCTGAAGGATCGGATGGTGCTCATGCTCTCAGTTTGTCTTAACACTCCATTAGTATCAAATGTGATGTACTAAAATAGATCCATGCATTGGTTGACCCTTTTTTTAATTAGATATATTTATATAAAGGATATGATTTACTAAAATAATCTTGATTTACTGGTCATAGGATCCATGATTCGAATTAAAAATAATAATTTGACCTCAAAACAAATATTTAAATAATTTAATATAAGATTATTAAATAAATGATAAATTCATTTGTTGAGGTAAATACTCATACACTCACATGTATATTGGGACTATCTCTTGAGATTCTCCCATTCCATTGTATGAAAGGATTGTAGTTGCTCTGTGGCTAATTGGTCACTGAGAACTGGATTGTGTCCCATGAATGACAGATTTTATGGTTGCCCAGAGTGTAGTGGGAAGCGTGCCACCATTGACTGCTGAGGTCCAAAGGAAAGAGAAGAGAGGCTGGAGGTGGAGGGGGCTGCTTCTGTTGTATGAGGTGATGATGGTTGATGCACTAATTGTTAGCAAGGAGCAGCAGAGGAGATAAAGTAATTGGAATGGTGAATTACGGGAAGAGGTGGTCTATTAGTACCTCCACCTCTTTGCATGGAGGTTTGTTCTTCTCAGCTTCCTCCTTCTCATTCTGTTTCATTTCCCTCATATTCGTCTTCTCTTTTCTCTCTTGTTCCATCTCCTCTTTCTTCTTGGCAGTCTCTGCGCTCTTTCTTGCATGCCTCCCCAGCGGTTTTTTCTTCAGCTGCTTGCTCATTCTCCAACATCTTCTCATAGACTTCTACATCACTCAACAACTGTGCTGTCATTGTCAATTCTGTTTTGTTTCCCAGTTCCTTCCTTGACTCCAGTGCATTTCGTAACTGTCCATTCTCCCTCGTCAGCATCTCCACTGACGCTCTCAGTGCCCCTTCTCGATGTTGATCTTCGCTCCGCACTGTATCCATTACAGACAAGGCACGAAATAACAACATCGATGGGCTTTTGGCAGAGATGTGGATCCTCTGCCCCTCTTGATTGCAGAAGATGGTTAGTGGCTTCTTTGAATAGAAGTGATTTGGATTGATTGGAGTATTCAGGGTCACGGTTAGAGCACGGGATGAAGGGAGTCTTGTTGGAGTCAGGAGAATCAGAGCCAAAGAAGATGCAGAGATGTCTTGTTCTAATGGAAGTTGAGTAGCCTGCAACTGTGTTGATTTAAGCATCAGAGGAGACACCTTGTCCATGCATGGAAGGCAGGTTTCAGTATCAATGAGCTGAAAGCCCTCCTCAATTGTTGGAGGTTCCTCAGAATCCGAGAGAGAGTCATTCAAGTTGTCGTCAGCGAGCGGGCCAGAGCTGTTAGAGAGGGGGTCTTCTAAATGGGAGCTTTCAGTGAGGTTAGGAGGAATATAGTCGGGTAGCTGAGTGTGGTGTTGAAGTCTGCCTTGCCTGTACAAATCGGCCTCAGTAAAGTGGTCCCGATTCACGAAGGTTATTCCTGAGTAATCATCCACCATCAGGCCTGTAGCTGCCATTCACTGACAATTGTTGTGGGCTTCATTCCTTCCGCCCGGTATGTTAGGTACCTCACAATGAGGTTCTTCTTGGAAATATCAAACCCATCCTCCAGCATATCATCAGTGACCTAACTCCAAGCTTTACCGACTGGTCCAAAAACTCCAACGTCTAGTGGCTGGAGTTTGTGCATGGTATGAGGGGGGAGGCAAATGATGTGGATAATGTAGTGGAGGTTATCCCAGACATAACAGATTATGAGAGTAGAAGCATGAGAACCGTGGCCATCAACAATGAGGAGAGCTGGACATGTTGGATCGGGCCGCTTTTGAACATAAGGGACATAAATTGATATGAACCACACATAGCCCAAAACCTCATCCGTCCATCCATTTTCTGAGAGTGCAATGTGAAGATCAATTGTATAAGTAAAAGAACAGGTTTGTAGGTTGAAAAGGACAGACAAGATCTCTCTTCTTTGATCATCTGATAGCCCACTCAACCAATTCTTCTAGAATCATTTTCATGAGAAGATGAAAGAGGTGGGAGAGAGCTGCGACTCATAGTAGCGCATTCGATAAGAGTTACTAGTTCAAGCTTGTCTGACTTTGCTTGATAAATGGCTCTTCTCTCAGCACGCCCAATTACATGACGGACTCCTATCTTCCGGCCTCCTCCCAGCTGCAAGCCCTTCTCATCCATATTCCATATTTCTCATAGCCCCCTCAAGAAGATCAAAATAGGAGTGGACATTTGTCCGATTGAAAGCTTTTGCATGCTTGGGATCCAAAGGATTTGCTTTGAAACTCTGAATCTCTGTTCCATGCCGCTTTATGAAACGATAATACCAGCCTTTCCCCAGCAGCCTCCCCACAATCTTCTTCACAACCAGGTATAAACCCCTCCTGTGAAGAGGAAGCCCTGAATCTCCAACCCAACGAATCCAGCTCACCAGTCCTGCTTCCTCTCCTTTACTCAACAAGCGCTGATGTTGATGACTTTCTACCCGGTTTAACTCTTCCAGACACTGGTACCTGAGAGTACCCTAGTTCATGAAGTTACCTCCATTTCCATTTGGATAGGGATACCGTGAAGCAAGTTCTCTATAGGAAATGGCGCAATGTTGGTGCTTGGTTCTGTTGGCGTTTTGTTGGGGTTTTCCTTCATTTTGCTGTGCTTCTACTTGTTCCTTTTTGGTTTTCGCTTGTACGTCTTTTTTGCTGAGTTCGTACTTTTTGTTTGGTGTCATTCGGTGGAGGCTTTTTTTTTATGGCGTTGTTTGGCGTGGATGTGTTGTTTCCAGCTGTTGCTCCGGCTCCCGTGTCGTCTTGCTGCTTTGAACGTTGAATTGGGGCTTTTGTGCACCGTGGTTTGAGGTGAGCGGCAGACTTTCTTTGTTGGTGTCTTGTCGATTTGTTGGCTGCTCTGAGCAGAGGTTGGGCGTTGGATTACTTGGTTTTTTTTTTGGTTTTTCCCAAAAAAATTCCCTTTATTCGGGGTTCTTTCTTGGGAATTCCTTGATTTCTTTCTTGTTGTGTTTTCGAAGATATCTCAAAGGGGTTCCACCAATTTTGTTGCTGGATGGAAAGGAAATATGCGCACATGCAAGGAGATTCTGAATGCAGATTTTCTGAGGGATCGGATTTGATTTGGATGACTTTAATATATGGCATTAAAGAACTGGGTATGTTAAGGTTCTAGGTAACATATAGTACTTTACAGTTCATGGCAGTGCCTCTTACATATGTATATATAAATCAAGATGCAGTGGTGATGACCTTAGGGTATTCTCTTAGGTTTTTCCCACTACAGATGATCGGTGACTGACATAGTGTGTGCCCTAACACACTACTCTCCGATCTATATACAAGCGGAATCACATTGCCCCAAGTGTAGAGGAGAGTATATGAAACAAGTAAAAGAACCAAAAAGAAAGCGGCAGTGGGATTACATGGTTTTGATAAGAAGAGAGAAAATACAACTGTGCCAAGTGGCAATGGGAAGCATAAATGGGTGATAGGAGTGGAAATAGGTGGACAGGTGGATGGGTGCTGATTTGCACAGAACTTAAATGGGCAGCGATTTGCACAAGATGCAAACCTGAGAACCCTTCCAGCAAAAAGCATCGTACGAATCAAGGTAAGTTCCCTGGCATTAGAAGCAACCCTGTAACAATCATTCTCTTAGTTCGAGTTGATAAGCAGCCTGACACTTCAGTTCAGCTAGGATAAGCATGTTCCTGTGTCTCTTTCATTTAAATGATTGAGCTGCTCGAGTCGAGCTAAAGGAACCAACTTTTTGCCATAGAGTCTCACACAATCCAAGGTTCGAGTGATGGTTAAGAAGTTTGGCATCAGAGTGCGAGCTTCCAAAGCAACTCGATGCGGTTGCAAGAAACGAAACTGTATTAATGAACAAATGTCAGGGAATAAAAATGACAGATATCTTATGAAGCAGCAGGCTTTTAGTTCGAAGCGCAGAGAATATCCCTGACTTTTACGTTCCAACACAAAAGCCCACAAAAAATTGTTGAGACTAGGATTCTTCCTATCACACTGGGAAGCGTGAAGGGAAAAATTCTTTTTGGGGGTTTTTTTTTGCCTTTTGCTTTGGGGGGCTTTTTGGGGCCTTCTTTTGCCCTTGTTTTTCCTTTTTTTTGGTTTTTTTCCACCAAAATTGATAAATGCACTGTTATTTTCCAGCCAAATATCATGTGCTCTCAGGAGGTTGGCACGTGTGCCCCGCTACCGATGCAATTTGACTGAAATGGAAGCAAACCTGCCAAAAGTTGCAACAATCTGTGATAAACTTGTTGTCGTTCATGATTCATCCTGCCATCTCACTTGAGTGGCAATTCCAGAATGTTCCTTTTTGCCACCAGTTCTCGCGTTTTATCTTATCTTACTTTGCTGAAGATTCTAGAACATTGTATCCACAAGTATATAAAGGCTCTGAAAAGCGAAATAATCATTATGACATTCTACAATAATAACAAAACTATAAACTCTTGATTCGGATCCCTCCACAAAAGACATCAGGCAAAAGCAGGTGAAATATCTGGAACAGGGTTCATTTGGTAACGGAGCAATTGGAGACCTTTGGGGGAGTAGGCGCTTCACCATTTCAGTAGACAACATGAGCACAGACAAGTGATGAGCCCTTATCCTTATCTCATCACCGTCGCCCTGTCGGCTCTCACCTCTTCTGTGTCCTGCGATCCCTTCCATCAGGAAGAAAGAGTGCTCCAAGGCATATTACCCTGTGGACCGCCGGTCTCATAACTGCAGTCCATGTCTCCCATCTTGTGCTGTGGGCACTTATTGGTCAGTTGTTCTCCTTCCTCCCTTTCCCCATTCTCCCCAATATTGACGGAAGGCCATGTTAGCCAGTTACATTTCCATCACAACGCCAAGTCCGTCCTTTCCTTTGTAAAGCCAACAACTAATTCGAGTAAAGACCACGTATACTCATCTCTCGCGGACCGTCCGCCTTTCACCAGTCGCCTCGAGCTGGAAGCGACACAGCTGGATCAAGCTCTCTTGTCCAGCATGAGCACGGCACTTTCCAGAAACGAGATGTTTCCTGCTCACAGCAATCAGATTAAGCTAAGTAGAAGCAAATGAAGAAACTCACTTCGCTTTGATGGGACGCACGAAAGGCTCGCCATCGAGAACCGGCGGGTTCGTGGGGTCGTCTGTCGCGAATTGTTCGGAACAGAACTTGAAAGACGGATTTTGACAGTTTCCTTTAATGTACCATCAATTTATAGCCAATAGGGATAAGAAGGGGATACCAAAGTGCAAAAGTTGTCCTTTGAACCATTCTGTACAGAGAAAGTCAAAGATGGTTCTGGCTGGAGGAGAGCGCTCACCTTGACCGTTCCCAGTCCAGGGCATGACGACATCCTTACCCAATCGAACTTCCACGTATGTTTCCTTATCAAACCTCAGTTCCGTCCATTTATTTTGCATGCTATTCGTCTTCATGTTCCGAAACTGTTCTGAAGGGGAAGTAGGCGCTCGGCTGACAACTCGCATCCTCAAGTGGTCCCAAAAACAGACCAAGTCGTTCTCCAAGGCGTAAATATAGAGAGTTTTGCCTTTGGGAGACACCTTGATCAATCTCAAAAGTCGTGCAGCAGTTCCAGTTTTCGCAGAATATGAGTGACTGAAGGATCGGCCCACGGCTGGAACAACAACTGGTTCTCCCATTGTCGATAAAACATCGTCCGTCAAGTATGGTTTCGCAGCAGCAGGATTGGAAGAAGTAGTCAGCGCCGGATTTGTTTTCCAGCGACAACCTGCATTGTCACGGCAGATTTCTTCTACGCGGGGGGGTTGAGAGGCGTATTCTAAAAGTTGTGGAGGGGATGGTACAGCTGCGCACTCGCGATTTGGCAACATCGTCACCGTCGTCGCCGTACGGTGATTTTGCCGGAGTAACCCAAGAGGATCAAATCCATGAGTGGAAGTGTTAGCAACCCCCTTATCACAGCCAGTGGAATTTCTAGACAAGCTTGGAAAATGCTCTGGGGAATCGTTGAGAGAGCCGGGCACGGACACACTCTGAGATGGCTCGAAAGAACTAACATCAGGAGCGAATAGTCCTTGATCGCCATCTCCGGTCACAAGATCGGGCAGGTCACGGCTCAGTTCGAAGCGTTGGTGTAGTAGATGTTGTTCTGAGGGGAAGGATGAGGTGCCTCTGATGGTTAAGGGGTGACTATCATCCTTAGATGCAATGAGTCCAGCCATTACCGGTGGCTGGACAAGCCTGCGTTGCCTTCCTTTTGTCCCCAGAGTCGTTGAAGGAAAGATAGTGCTGAAAGTTTGGAAATCAGAGATAGAAGATGCGGGCCGCATTTCTGATGCCCCGAGGGAAGCATAAGACCGTCCTTCAGGTTGGAAATGAGGAGCTAATTCAGCTTCGAGCGGGGTAGAAGCGTTGACGGGAATCTCAACACTAATATCGGAGGACAGCGCAGGATGTGATAAATATGCAGTTAGAACAAACTAAGAGGAGTGTTGTCAATCAAATTTGAGACTGTACAAGATTGCCTACCTGCAGTTCAGCATTACAGCTGCTCCAAGTCATAACCTCGTCCGCTGTTGTTTCGATCCATCCCTCCATCTTCCATATCGTAGTTATACCTCTCTCAACAATACCCAGTCGACCCTTCTTCACCTCTTTCGCAACCTGTCGAGTCGATAGTAACAGCGGTCCGAGATCTCTGTCATTGCTAGTGTTCCTCGAAAATGTCCGCCGGGACAGTGCAATCTGAAGCGTCCCCAGGACTGAGTTGAGAGTAGGACTTGAAAAAGAGGAGTGTCCACAGTGTTGTAAGGATAAGCAGTAAATCATGAAGAGCCTGCTCGAAGGACTTCCTTGAGCGAGGACACGGTAAGCAATCTGCGAGATTCAGTTCGTTAACTAACACGCACTTTGCGTTAGTCAAGGATGTACCCACTTCTGCATGTGTAATGGGCGTAGTTTGGCCATCTGCAAACGTCAAGGAGCCTTGATCACTGGATCTCACAAACTTCCAGATCTCCCTCGTTCCCACATTCTCTACCGACTGAGGTATCATGGCAACAATTCGATTTCCTTCTTGAACGACAACAGGTACTACAATCTCGTCATCTGTAGCGAACCATTCTTTCCTCCAGCCTCGCAGAGAGATCGCATACTGGACGTTGACTCCGGAGTCTCGATATGTCGGTGGAACTTTGGATCCTGAGCAACTGCAGTTCGTGCGATGAGGCACTGCAAACTGAAAACTCCATTCCCTGTATGGCATGCCTTCCATTCTCACTTCCGTATCCATTGGAATCACCGATTTGATCAACTGAAAAAAGGTGTGGGCTTCTGAGGTTTCGCTGCAACTTGAAAGCAATCAGGCACTTAGTAGCAACGGCGAGGGAACAATGCACATCAAGGCATTTACGGTGCTGACACCAGTAAAGGTTATCTCCATCTTCTCATAGTTGCTGACCGTGAGTTGTGGCGAAAGATTGATCCTACATCGTATCACGTCTCCAGGGATACAAACTTTTCTCATCAGCACTGAAAACTTGAGTCCTTCGCTAGTGTACGTTTCCCATTGATTCGTAGAGCTATCCTGCCTACTCGGGTGTGCATTATTGATAAGTCCAACATCATGAGATGGCCGTGTTTCCCAAACCTGGTCGCTTGACATTGTTTCATTGAAGGAAGAAAGGTGGAGAGGATGTGGCATGGAGTGAGATTGACGATTCGTTGAGCAGATCTGCATCCTCCGCAATGAGTTAGCCTGAGGCAGTAAAGCACAAGGGATGCCATTGGGGTTAGCGTTGCCATTCGCAGACCCTACGTCTGACTGGGCGCAAATGATCTTGCTGGATGTCAGATTAAAGGGGATGGCGGTGGTGGGGTAAAAATTATTCTCGTTCCTAACGGATGGCGAAGAGTGCAAATTGGTTCCTCCTTGGTTCGGCGTGAGGGAGGCAGGGGACGATCCACTACTTGGCGCCAATCCTGATAGAAACCTCTCCGTTTCTTCTTTCGCTTTGTAGTAAGCCGCCAATTGGGCCTTCTCGTCTGACAGAAACCTCTCTGTTTCTTCTCTCGCTTTGTAGTTAGCCGCCAGTTCGGCCTTGTCGCCTGTTGGTGATGGACCGGACGTTGCAGAAGGCGCTGGAGAAGGAGCGAGCATAGGCGAAGACGTCGATCCCGTACCTAGTCGTCTGAATTAGTACGCACGCATGTAGGATTTTCAAGCAACCCACTTGTATGGCCATAAGACGTGTATACGAACCCTGCCGTTGGATACATCGAATTAGGATATGGAGCATGTCCCAGAATATTGTTACTCATGGGATAAGGAGCATGTTCAAGGGTATGATTAGCGTTGTGCATAGCACTTTGACCGTTCGCCATGTTCGACATTGCGTATGGGTTAAACGCCAGTTGCTGTTGCTGTTGCTGTTGCGTGTATCCAGTCCCAGTGATAACCTGTACGCTTCCATTTGTGATCTGATTGCTGTTGTTATTCATCGATATTTGGACCTCTTCCTCTGCCTGAGCTTCGGATTGGCTCCTATTAGCCATCTCTTTCGCTTCCCAAAACAATCTCGCCTTCTCCTCTCCAGCTGACGGGTAAGCCTGAGTTAGTTGTTGTTGTCGTAGTTGGGGTTGAGGTTGAGGGGACGGGGAAGGTTGAGACGCGGGGAGTGCAGAGGATGTACTCTGAGCCTGCAAGTCATTTTCCTGCTGGCTCTCCTGTGCAAGTTTCTCAGCCAATCGCGACCTTTCTTCCTCCGCCGTTTGCCACGCAGGCCGTCTCTCCTCTGACGATGAGTTCGTGATCCGAAACCCGGCACCTCTCCCTTTATCAACGCCCACAACATGTCAACCTTTGACTGGTCAAGAGAAGGATAAACGGGGACGAACCAGTTGGGTTTGCGGGTGTTAGACTTGCACTAATGCCGTCATGAGCCATCAACGCTGCCTTCTCGTCCAACGGCGCCGGGGGTGGCACATAACAAGAACCGGCGCAGAAGCTAGATGAAGGAGGAGCTGCGGGGGAATAAGAAGAACTAAGTGTTGCAGCTGGGGAAGCAGGGAAGGACGAGGCTGGATGAAGAGGTGAGGATGTTGATGAGGAGAATCCAGCGCCATACAGGAAGATATTTGGTCCAGTGTTCACCTTCTCGTCTGATAGAAACCTCTCCGTCTCTTCTTTCGCTCCGAAGTAAGCCGCCAGTTCGGCCTTGTCGCCTGTTGGCGCTAGACGGGACGTTGCAGAAGACGCTGAAGAAGGAGCCGGTATAGGCGACGTCGTCAATCCTGTACCTAGTCGTCTGGCACACACGCGTGTAGCATTTCCAAGCAACACACTTGTGTGACCATAAGATGTGTATCCGAACCCTGTCATGGGATCCGTCGTGAGATATGGAGCATGTCCCAGAATATTGTTACTCGAAGGATAAGGAGGAGCATGTTGAAGGGTAGGACTAGTTTTGTGCATCGCACTTGGACCGATAGTTCCAGCATCATGTGTTTCCCCAACCTGACTTGACGCCTGTAATGTTTTGGACTCTAGCAAAGGTTTGCTTTCCGACGAGGATGGTCGAGACAGGGGGTTGATTGTCTGTGGTTTCACCTCCTGATTATGAGAAGCGGAAACACGTCTAGAAAATGAGTTGCGCCACCGTAGTTTGAGGCCGGCAAGTATCCTTTGAAGCCGAGACAGCTCTGCATGGTCTTCGGGAGGTGCCAGGACGGCGTGGATCGTAGATCTCGGAAACAGCCTGGAAGCATCCTCCTCGTTTGCCACAGGCTGGGAAGACGACTGGCGATTAGAGGTCCATGACATCGTGAAAATAGGACGAGGTGACATCGGTGGACGAGGTGTGAAGATGGGAACATCAAGGGAGGAGAGGAGTTCGGAGTTATATGTCTGTGGGTTTGGGCTGCTGGCTGGATCTAGGGAAGTGCGAGATAGTTCGTGCTCCGATAGAGCCGTGCTCTTTGTGTTCCTCGTGCTCCTCGTCCCTTGAACGGTCACACGAAGACTTTAGCGCAGGTCACGTACACCCAACAAGCCTGCCACATAAAACTGCTCACTTAATTTTGAGCATACAGATGTGGAATTTGCTCCAAAGCTAAAGGAGCCCCACATTAAAACCTATAGATAAGATTGATCTTCCTTATCATGGCTACCATCTTTCACTGGCAAGAAGCTTCAAATGAGGAAGGACCTTGCAGAGAAAGTCAACACACCGCTTCTGATGGAAAGGGCCGCCTTCGCGAGCTCAAAGAAATGTCCAATCGACCACGCAGCGATGAGTCGGCTGATCCCCTTGAACACTCTGTCTTTGGAGATCCATCTCTCTACCGGGTCGTTAGCGATCTTTGGAGGCGTCAACCCATTAGTTATGTCCCCTCCTCTCCTCATCCCATTCCTCACTAGACTGTGGTGTGGTAGCGTACATGTACGTACATTCTAATCTGCCGCTCTGATTCTCTGATTGAGACCCACAGATGTGAGTGAAATTCGAAACGCGGTTTGTCGACTCGGGCCAGATTTTGTTTTCTGGGCTGTTATTTCGTGGCCCAAACTATCAGAAGCTTATTTTTGTTCGCTGCCAGGAAGCAACGGTGATAAAGTTTTGAGCGAGCACTATCATGATGGAGGTATTTCACTTTCACTGTATTGTAAAAGGAAATGGAGGATGGTTGTGAACATTTCAAGCCTCTATGCGAACTGCCTAGTTTCAAACCAAACCTTTCGCTCTTCGCGTCGCTGAGGAGGAGTATTAGTTGTCAATGGTTGCTGGTAAAAACATCTATTTCTGCGCCTATTACCACTCACTACGAAATCCAAATCCAAGATGAAATCAGATGAAAGATTGATTAGTACTCCAGAACGAGAACCACTGACAACATCCTGCTACTGTTTGCGAACCACATAGTGTCTTCAGTGATTAACGAAGGGAAGCTCTGGCCCACCCTCCTCCTTTTACACATCAAGCACCTGACCTCTTCTGCTTTGTCGAACAGTTATTACAATTTCGGCAATGAACCACATGCTGGTAATCACGGGCAAGAAGCACAAGACCGGTTTGTATTCTTCAGAGTCGTCTGTTGTGTGAAAAAAAGCGACACCGTTCAGAAAGCTCCAGAATAAAAGCCAGGGGATGAATCCGTCTGCGGTTTCTGGGGACGGATCGACAGCTATTGGTAAAGATGGCATCAGCCAATCTTGAGTTTACAGAAACCAAAGAAATGGACAAACAGGCACGATAACGTGACCTAATGTCAATGCATGCGACGCAGGTGGTGAGTAACAGGGAGCCGATCCAAAACCAGAAGAACCTTCGTGCATCTTGTGTCGCGACCAAGGTGAGAAGCAATCCAATTGTGGCCGCAAGGATTGTAAGTTACTGCGCAGGTCTCACACGAGCGGCACTCTGGGTCTGCGGCGCGTTGTTTGGCATGGACGGCGAATGTGGCTTCCACTCAAAGTGTATGTCCTACGAATACATAAGCTTGAGTCTTAGCAGGCGCCGGAAACTCACTACAACGTTTCGAGAGCAGTTGTTGTTTGCGGCTTCAGTTCCTTCCATGGTTGGAGGATTGATGGAGCTATCGATATGGTCATTACTCATAAGACATTACTGATGAGAGAGGGGAGACAGAACCATTGACACGAGGTGTCAGCGTCTGCAGCAAAAAGAGGTGGTCAGTTCTAAAACTCAAGTATTATAGAGCGCTCACCTCGAGAAACAGTCGAAAACGAGAACCTTTGGCGTAGCATGTGACCTGCCATCCACTTCATTTCTAAGACGAAGTCCTCTCAATATCCATTCCTCACGAGGGCAATAATATAAACGACTGACCTTTGGTTGTTCTTAGATAAATTGGTTTGAACCCCGGAATTCTCGAATCCATTGAGGGATAGACGATGAATGATGGAGCTGACATCCAAGCTTGCAATAGGCAAAGACCAAGATTCAAGGGTGGACAAGGGTTGGGCGAGTTGGAGTTGTGGCAACAGGTCGAATTGTCAGTGGTGAGATGGGACTGGGATGCTATCTGTAGGCAGACACAAGTGGATACCGTCGTAAACACATTGCGATGCAGACGTCCTTTTATGCATGGGTGGGTATCCAGTCACTGGCCATGGAAGGTAGGTGGATTACTGGTAAATGAAATATGAACTAGTTCATGTTGAGAAGCCGCCGTGATGAGCTTGTTGACAATTGGAATCGATCGGCAGAATCTGCAATCGGCAGAATTTGCGTGCCACACCTCCCCAGGGGCCAACAGATTGACATTTTTGGCAACCCACCTACATACACTACATACATCATGCCTGAATTCCAGTAACGGACATACCTTGCGTACATATGGTACTCCTACATTCCCGTTCTCGAGGGACCTAGTGAAGAAGATGGCGGGATCCATCTTTTTGGCGCGCAGTGTGCTTCGAGCTGGGGGTTGGAGGACAATATATCATGACTTCATTTGTTTGCTGTCACTCTGCAATCTTATATCGCTATCAGGATTGTGTCCTTATTCCTTTCTTCTAGGATTGAAGGTCCAGTAGCACCGTACTTCAAATCTAAGATGGTAAAGTGCTTTTGATCCAAATTCGTGCACGACCATCGGAAGGGTTAGGAAAGGAATACCAGCGCAAACACCCCCTCTGTTTCTTATTTTCTTCGGCGACGACAAGCCAACTCGGTGTGAAATATACGCCAACATTTTAGGAAGAATGTCGAATATAATACAAGAAATGTCAAGTAAAACAGCTTCACTTTCCGTCCGCGCTTAGAGCTTGGCTCCCATCTAAGAAATATGGTCAGAGAGACCAATTTCGATGAGGATGCAGGACTCACGATTTCAGCTATCTTGACCGCTGTGATACCGAAGAAAGTGGATCAGTCTATGGTGCAAGACGGGCAGAAGGGGAGGGAAAACGTACCTTGCCTCATTCCGAGATCCAGCATGATTTCCTCAGACCTGCAAAGAAGACATAATCAATACCCGCTTCATTCAGGCTGAAAGCAAGGAAGACTAACCCTCCAGGAATGGCGTATGCTCTCACTAAGCACACCAGCAATGAATGAGCTTCCTTCCTCCCGTTCCCTTAAACGATATATGAAAACGCACCTTCACGATACAGCCTCTCCACCTTCTCTCCCTGCCCACCTCTCGTATAAGCCAATCCACCGAAAATCTGTGCGGCTGGATATATCCCTTTCTTAGTATTGCCTAGGAGATAGGATGAGAAAACATACCTTCGCGAGCGCAGTACTCAAAGGTATCCGTCGATTGAGCTTTGACGAGCGCAATGGGTCCGCCGCCCCGAAGCATTAGCGTGTCCTCGTCGTAAGTGTTCGCTTGGTACACGAGCGTTTCTATCCATGCGTGCGTGCTCTGTTCCCCATCACATAAACATCGTCACCCCAACCCCCGACCAAACCCGAGGTGGAAAGAAAAGAAAGAAGGGGAGGGTATCACAAACCTCAATCTTACGAGCCATATGCGCCATCTTATTCCTGATCACTGGATGATCCCTCAAGAGCACACCGAACGTCTTCCGCTTGCTGGCATACTTGATTGATTCTTCTAAACAAACGCGGGCGAAACGGTTGGCCTGGATCGCGATCCCCATCCTGTCGTTTGCGATGTCAAGAATGATTCATTCTGAAGAGGAAGATGGGATTTACCGCTCGGTGTTGAAGTTGGACATGATGAGTTGGAATCCTTTGTTTTCCTTCCCAATCAAGTTCTCCACGGGCACTTTTACATCCCTTCGAACCTAAGTTAGTTCCTCCATCATAGCAGGATGGAAAGACGTACTCGAAGGTGATGTATGTTGTGCCGGAGGACCATACACCGGAACAATCCATCTTCCTCGTCTATCGAATATGATTACGTTCGGTACTGTGGTCATCGATTTTGGATGCTCACCTTTACTCCAGGCATATCCTTCTCGATGAGGAGGAGAGAAATGCCTCCGAATCCTTTCCCTCCTGTCCGGACAGCGGTGGTGAAGTCTTTCAACGTCGATTAACGCCCATACAATGTAAACTCGATGTGGGGTACGCACAATCACAGTAGATACCTGATAACCTTCATCAACTCGTGCCCACTTCATTAAGAGAGACGAACCGTTAGTGATCCACTTCTTCTCTCCATTAACAATGTAATGTTTCCCATCCTTCGTCTTCACCGCCGTCGTTGTCAAATTCGCCACGTCCGATCCACCAGCCGGTTCCGTGATGGCGAGACATATTCTCTTCTCGGCCTTCACGCACGGGGGCACGACACGCGCCTTCATCTCGTCCGTCCCAAAGCGTATCACAGGCGGAAGACCGATCCCAATACCTCCACAGAGACCCCAGAGAATGCCTCCGCTCCCGGTGCGGGAGAGCTCGTCGACGACGATCAGGTTGTGGAAGCCGTCCCATTCGTCTATTTTAACTCCACCTGGTGGAGAAAGGCCGCCGTCGTATCTGTATGTTTGACCGTCAAGTTAGGGTCGATTCGATTTCTGCATTGATGAGATGAGAGCGAGAGGAGATGGACGAACCCCACAGGCCAGTGTCCCGTCACGCTGGCGAGGATTCCTGTGTCCCCCACCTTCTTGTATACCTCCATAGGGATCTCTTTAACCTCGTCCCACTCGTGCACGTACGGCATGATCTCTTTGTCCACGAACTTGCGCATGAAGGATCGCAACCTCTTGTGCGACTCGTTGTAGTAGGGGGAGGACCAGTCTTGGTACCAGAAGGGGTCGCCAAATGGAACTGTGTCGACGCAATCAGGAAAATGAGCGAAGGATGGAGGAGGACGAACCTAGGTCACCGAAATAAGTGCCATCACCTTCTTCCTCTTCCTCCGCTGATGTTTCTCCTTCATTCGCCTCAGCTCCTCCAACTGTGTAGACGTAGCATAAACATCCGTTCCTTTGACAGAAGAAAGGTGGACGTACTGGTCCCAATCTTCAATGGACCACCCTGCTTCTCCAATATAGCCTTGTTGTGGAACTTCCAGAACTCCTCCGACGAGTCTTTGCCGCTAGACCGGAGCAGGACCTTCTTTCCGCCAGGATGGTCGGAGAGAAAGGAGGTCCTAGATAGTGAAAATGTTAAGTCAGCTCGTTGGTAAGCCGTGGAGACAAGTTTTCAGCTCAAATATATGAGATTGCACAACTGCCCAGACGAAGTCGCATGTGCAGATTTGAACAGTAATGCTCCACCTGACGACGAAAAGAGGCACAAGTCCAAAAATAACCCGTTCATGTAGACGCTTGAAGTGTTCACAACCTTCCCCCTCCTTTTGAGTGAAGAGGAAAGCTTACACGTCGTAAACACCTCCGTCAATGACGATCCAAACTCCCTCCTTCTCGTTATTGTGCTTCTCAACTTCCTCGATCGTGAAACTCTTTGCCATTTCTCAACTCTGTTCAGATAGTCCTTCTGAGCGGCTGCAGATTTATGCTGTTGGTAGAATGGAATGGAGCTCAGCGGACCTTATGACGATTTGTGAGGCTGCAGGTTGAAAGGGAGAGGTTGCCGAAATCGCCGTGCATAGAGCGGCGGGGTTTCTCATTCTACAGTTGCCGTCCAAGCTGGCCTCAAAGGAAGCAACAGGAAACAACGAATAGCAAACAAGGAGCGGATCTGGGATCTGTCCTCCGATAACACGACCGGGTTCAATTCTGTGCTCTGTGGGGGAAACTTGGGGTCATCACTCATTTTGTCCACGACCGTGAATCGTATGAGGTGCTGATGGCACCTGGTTGGAGTGCCATTCGTAGATAAAAGAGCGTCAGAGTCGCAATACGATGGTATCCCCTTGTGTCTGCCCACACATAGCATCCCATTCCATCAACTCTCCCAACTCGCAAAACTCCAGTTGCACAACTTCAACTCTTATCTTTTCAGGCTCGGATGTCAGCTCCCCCAGCCGTCGTCAGCCCTTCAAGGGACCAGAGATCATTGGAACATCGAAGTGATTCAGATAAGAGCAAGCAAAGGTCAGTCATTTCATTTATGTTAATCCATAACATCTTACGTTGAACGATTGTATCGATAGCTTCAACAATGCTCTAACCACGCGAAGAACAGAAGCTGCCAACAGCAGCTCTTCAAATGTCAAACTTGAAGTGAGTTTCCAGTATCAGCTACGATTTGAGTTCATGTATTCGCAGGAAAAGCATCTCGACTGGGAGCGACATTCGCCGTCCTTGCAAATCGACGCGGACCAGACTGCTGTCGAAGAATACAGAGGTCCGGCACCTGTGAAACTCCGGGAGTATCTCCCTGTCCTTGCAGCGGCAATTGGGTTGGTTCTCGCTTTGGCCGTGACACAAGATGCGCGAAGGATCTTCTGGTTTTGGATCGCTTCGTTGTTACTCACGACCGGCGTGGCATTCGTAGACATTACCTCGCGTTACCATGCCTGTATGTCAATTTCTTTGCTGCCTTTACTCCCAAGATTTGGGCTGATACCTCCTTCTCACTAGCCATCGCTGAACCCCCCCTTCCAGATGCTTCAGATGGATTCGTCCCTTGGCTTCTATTCTGGAGCCTTCAGAATCTTATCGCCTTTTCTCACACCACGGACCACCCGGAAGAATACAAGTCGGTGTTGTGCTTCTTGCCAGTGCTCACCGGAGTGTGGTTGATGGCCGAAATCTTAATCGTTATTCGGAAGAGCAGAAGAGGACAAAGTATAAGTCAGGAGAGGAGATGCTGATGTGTGATGAGGCGGTAGGGAGGAGGGTTGGTTCTAGACCTTTCCTTGGTTAATAAATGAGTATACTATAATGAGAAATTGACTTTCTATCACTTTGCACTAACAGTCCCCAATCACTTATCAGTGAGTGCAAGTGATATAAATGATTATGTGGTTGGGGAGAAGAAAGGAAAGAAAACACATCAAGCATACTTATATGTCCGGACTAGCGGTGAAGTGCACATGTTTGGCACGGCTTCCGGAACGCAACGCAAATAGAACAAACAGGTGACATCCACAGATTTCCAACATTTAATACTCGAGTCTTGAAACTGACCACCTCTAGTTGCTACAGAGGCTGATACCTCATCTCAATGGCCTATCTCCCCTTACTCACCAGTAATCTATTCCTCTAAGATTCATCAGTTCTTGGCATGAGTCATAAAACGCACTTTTGAGGGTTCATACCTCCCTCAGGAGGCACATTAAAATGAAATGAATTTCACCACCTTATTGCATATGCTTATGCCTTTCTAAATCTGCAAGGAAATTTATTCTATAGAGGTCAAAATGTGTTACACACTGGACTAGAACCCTTACAAGGGCTACAGTAGGGTTCAAGGGGCCATGTCCCTTGCAAGTGGGTTGGGGGCCTAAGGGATGAAGGCCGATAACACACTTGTATCTTATGATTAATGATCATATTAATAGCTCCGTCAATCCTCCAACCTACTACAATTTGAGACGTATGTCTTCCATTTAATCTTCAACCTTTCTGTCAGGCTTGCCCCTACGCATTACCGAAATGCACCATCTGGAGTCACGTGACCTACTTTACCATGCCATAGGACCACGCGCCTACCCATCGCCGCCTTGCTCACATTCTCGCTGATCGCCGCCTTCCCCTCTCTCACACGAATCGCCGCTCAGCGAACCTTAACATTTCGCCAGTCTGCACCGTCCCCATTATTGCTTTATTGTCCTTTCTCACTTGTACTGCTCAGTATGTCTTATTTCCGAGTTTCTCCTTTTATTGCCTTCCTGATCTAGCTATCTTACATGTTTCAAGAAACTTATGATACAGTTTATGGCAGTGCTCTTACATATGTATATATACATCGAGATGTAGTAGTGGTGACCTCAGAGTATTCTCTTAGGTTTACCTCCACTACAGGTTAGTCTCCTCATGCCATACTATTCTCTTAGGTTTACCTCCACTACAGACGCACCGCCTATCGGCGACCGCACATAGTGTTAGCCCTAACACTTTCTCTCAAAGTCGATCCTGACACCAGTGGCAATGTTTGAAACATGAATCAAAGGTTCAAGTGTTGACTTGGCTTTCATATGCATTTCATTATCGTCAGATGAGGTAGCTTCCCGCTGCCTCAGATGGGTGAAAAAGGACTCTACAGAGCATAAGTACTCAAGTTTCTGTTCCTCTCCCCTCCACTTGATGATGCTAATACTTGAGTGTGTTTTCCCATAGGTATGACATGAACATGGCAAACAAATGCTTTCGATTTGTCTTCTCTCTCTATCTCGCACAGGATGGCAACTCTGATGCAACTTCTCTTTGATATCCTTTTTGTGCGAGAGTTTATTATGGGAGAGGCACAAGAGAAGGAGGAGCAACGGTTACAGTCGCTTGTAAAGTGGGAATAGGAGTTATTTCACTTGAAGAACACCTTTGAAGCACTTGAAAAGCATCTAAAAGGCACTGTAAACGACTAAAATGAGTTCAAAGCACCCATAAAATCTAATACCAGCACCTGTGTAAGCACTGATAAAGCTCCTCAAAGCACTCTGTCAGGCTCTGTTGAACTTCTTTCCAATTCAATTGTTTCATCCACATGTTAGGTGGAGTGGTTCCTTGGAGTGGTCTCGGAGTCCGGAAATCCCACCTATCGAGCACTCGCACACCTAACCAGCCGAGCCGAAAGACTTTTGGGAATGAGTCATGGTGTGGCGAGGCCACCCGCAGCGTAACAACTGGGCTTCTCGTGCTGCGCTTCAGGTCTATTAACACTGTGTTTGCCATGAAGGTAGACCCAATACAACGGAGTACAAACCTCTGTCCCCCAAAATTTTCAACAACATCGTTACGATGCCCTGCGTGACGTGTGTGGCCGCTGAGTGCAGTAACAATCTACTTTCGCAGTCGACTATTACTTCTGGTTGAATCTTTCAAGTGGATGAGAGATTTGAGAAGAAGTTGGTTGAAATTCTCATTCAAGGAGCCCCGATTCAACCATTCAAAAATTCGGCGTGAGCGACAAAAGGTCAATGCTGTTTGCTAATTGAGGATGGAGGGGAAGACGATCGAGAAAGAATGAAAAAGAGGTCCCTCTTGCAGGCTCATTCAATCGTCTTTCTCGATCGTCTTTCAATCTCGAAACCCGAAAAAGCGCCCACAAGACTGGAAACTGAAAGTTGCTTACATTAAAGCAGATAAAAGGGCGGGCAACCTGAGTGAGCACCTCAGTGTTTTACCAGCGGCTTGTCTCTTCTCGCACATAGCGCTCGATTCCATCCACTCATAATCCCAGCCAACACAACTTCCAACTTCAACCTGCCGAACTCTGTATCCTCGTCACAAAAACGGAGCGACTTCAGACGTCAGCTCCATCAGTGTTCGTGGTTCCACCAATGTATCAAATCTTCATGAAAGCTCGAAGCAATTCGGCGAAAAGCAATCAAAAGTACGTCGTGTATTCATCAAACTCGTATCAATGGAGATGACACAAATTCGACTCAGAGCTGAGGATGATGACGGATCGAGTAATATTCTCCAAGCTTCGGCTATTCCTCGAAGTAAGCACTTTTTAACGCTTGGGTGTTGAAACTTACGGTCGTTTGTATTCTTATAGATGGAAACGCCTCACCTCAATGGTTTTATCCCCCCTTGCTCCTGCATCCGTTGCTTAACAATGGCATTGACAGCGCAATCATTCCTCCCCCCATAAGAGGAACTGAAACTGCTAACAGAACCTATTCAGACGTCAAAGTGAGTTTCCCGTATCCAATATGATTCGAGCTTATGTATCTCGAGGAGAAACATCCCGAGTTGGAGCGACATTCACCGTCCTTGCTAATCGACGCGCTCCACAATGCTGTCGAAGAAGGCAAAGCTCGTCCGGAACTCCCACAGTACCTCTCTATCCTTGCAGCGGAAATTGGGCTGGTTCTCGCTTTGGCGGTGACACAAGATGCGCGAAGGTTCTTCTGGTTTTGGATCGCTTCCTTGCTCCTCATCACGGGCGTGGCATGCGTTGACATTACCTCGCGTTACCATACCTGTATGTCAATTTCCTTGCTGCCTTTACTCCCAAGATTTGGGCTGATACCCTCCTTCTCACTAGCCATCGCTGAACCCCCTCGGGACGCTGCAGATGGATTCGCCCCCTGGCTTCTATTCTGGAGCCTTCAAAATCTTGTCGCCTTCTCTCACACCACGGACCACCCCGAAGAATACAAGTTGGCGTTGTGCTTCTTGCCAGTGCTCACTGGCGCGTGGTTCATAGCCGAAATCTTAATCGTTATTCGCAAGAGCAGGAGACAAGGTAGAAGTCAGGAGCGGAGATGCCGATATGTGATGAGAGGGTAAGGAGGATGGTTGGTTCTAGACCTTTCCTTCGTTAATCAATGAATATGCTATGTCGTTCGTTCGTTTCGCAAGCGGTTGCATGATTTGTCTGTGGTTCTTTCTCTGTCATTCTTGAGTGCGACGTCTGCTTTCGTTTCGGATTTGTGTAATAGGTATCAGAAAATAGGTATCAAATATGGATGTGCTTACTTGCAACCAACCTTCTCTACTCTGGCCTCTACCCCTACTAGCTCGACTGGATCCGGCACAAGCACAACGCACAAACAATGAGACAGACAGACCCTAACCCTATGCTTGGAAGTGATTTGAGAAACAGGACGTCACTCTGTTCACCTTTCTTTCACGGGAATTTCTCCGTCAGCACGTCAGCAGTCTCAGCAGACTCTCGCCCTGTAGCCTCAGCAGGAAAGAGCACAGAAGAAGGCTAAGCAAGTGAACTACATTGGCTGGAGAATAAGAAAAGTCGGAGAGCGAGCGCAGGAGTTCGGTCTGTCAAAATCTTCCGCCGAACCTCGTTTTTAAACGTCTGTCTTCCCTCTCAAGTTCGCTCCTCTTTTAGACTCACAGACGTCCACACAGACGCTGATTTCATTCTGTATCAGCAATAATCGAGTGCGAAAGAGTGCAAAATGGGACTCTTCACTGGCCTCAAATCGCGTTCCAACAATCCGAATCCAGAGAGCGGCAACAACACGAACGATGTCCCCCTCTCGGCCACCGCCAACGCCACCAACTCTTCTACCTCGGACACGCCCACGGCGACAGACATCCCCAGCATCTCCGTCTCTCGGCCCTCCGTCTCGCGTCCCAACCTGAACTCTCTCCCAACGCCGTCCCCGCGTCCGTCACAGGGCCAGGCCACGCTCCGACCCCAATCGTCTCAACGGTCGATGGCTCCGTTCTCCGCTCCACCACGGCCAGCGTCCGTCAGAGTTAGGAAGCGGCCGTCGAGGGAGCGACCTGGGACCGGGGGAAGTGGGCCAGGTGTGATGGGAAACCTAGATGAGGATGTGGACATGACGGAGGAGGTTGGGGAGGGAGAGAGCGCTACGCCTGGCATCTCTAATGCTGCTCTTCAAGGAAAAGGTGAAGAACAGCTTTGACCGAGCCGGTTCTTGTAGAATCCTCAAAGCCTTTGCAACCATCCTCCCTTGACTTCCCTGTGAAGAGGAAAGCTTATACGTTGTAAACGCTCCATCAGTGATGCCCCAAACTCCGACCTTCTTGGTATTGTGCTTCTCAACTTCCTCGATCGTGAAATCTTTGCCATTTCTCAACTCTCCCTAGGTGGTTGTGATTCTGTGTGGAGTTCGCGGAGTAGTGATGGGTTAGTAGTAGATGTTAGAATCTGAGGACGCGGAGGAAGCAACAAAATATTCAGGGGCGGGAAACTTTATGATGATGGGATGAGAGGTGAGTTGCAAGAGGTTCAGTTGCGGAACCGTGGCAGGATTTCATTGCTGGGCCCCTAGGGGTGAGGCATTCATATTATGATCAAAACTATGACACATTTGCTCCTAGAATTTCGCCAAATAAACAGGATGTGGGGACACTTTTTCTCTGTCCGATAGGATTGGCCCTACCCCTAAGTTAAATTCATTCAATTGTTTAATTTAGTTTCGGCTCCGCAGTGCAGTGTCCGAGTTAAATGTTCTGAAAAGTCGTTCAATTGTTTAATTCAGTTTCGGCTCCGCAGTGCAGTGTCCTGAGTTAAATGTTCTGAAAGTCGTTCAATTGTTTAATTCAGTTTCGGCTCCGCAGTACAGTGTCCTGAGTTAAATGTTCTGAAAGTCGTTCAATTGTTTAATTCAGTTTCGGCTCCGCAGTACAGTGTCCGTGGTGGCTGATTTCGACCGACTGTTTGAGTCCTCTTTTGCACAATTGATCGACCGGTTCAGAAAAGATTTAACCTTTCCCACATTCGCCGTATTTGGCTGATGTGAGACAACGCAGAAAACGAAGGCCGAAATAGCGGGTAGTCGAAGTTTTCTTTGCGAAGCCAAAGTAGATAAACGGTGCCCACCTGAATGCCTCAGTGTTCTACCAAGGGCTTGTCTCTTCTCGCACATAGCGTTCGATTCCATCCACTAATACAACTTCAACTTCCAACTCTGGTTCATCCTCAATCTGGACTCTTTTCCTTAAGACGTCGACACCTTCAGACGTAGACTCCTTCAGTGTTCTTGGGTCCTTCAATGGATCAAATCTTTCTGAAAGCTCGAAGCGATTTGGCAAAAGGCAATCAAAAGTGCGTCGTGTATTTTCAGCCTCATACCAATGGAGATAGCACAAATTCGACTCAGAGCTGATGTTGATGACGCATCGGGTAATATTCTCCAAGCTTCGGCTATTCCTCGAAGTAAGCACTTTTTAACGCTTGGGTGTTGAAACTTACGGTCGTTTGTATTCTTATAGATGAAAACGCCTCACCTCAATGGTTTTATCCCCCCTTGCTCCTGCATCCGTTGCTTAACAATGGCATTGACAGCGCAATCATTCCTCCCCCCATAAGAGGAACTGAAACTGCTAACAGCACCTATTCAGACGTCAAAGTGAGTTTCCCGTATCCAATATGATTCGAGCTTATGTATCTCGAGGAGAATCATCCCGAGTTGGAGCGACATTCACCGTCCTTGCTAATCGACGCGCTCCACAATGCTGTCGAAGAAGGCAAAGCTCGTCCGGAACTCCCACAGTACCTCTCTATCCTTGCAGCGGCAATTGGGCTGGTTCTCGCTTTGGCGGTGACACAAGATGCGCGAAGGTTCTTCTGGTTTTGGATCGCTTCCTTGCTCCTCATCACGGGCGTGGCATGCGTTGACATTACCTCGCGTTACCATACCTGTATGTCAATTTCCTTGCTGCCTTTACTCCCAAGATTTGGGCTGATACCCTCCTTCTCACTAGCCATCGCTGAACCCGCTCCGGACGCTGCAGATGGATTCGCCCCCTGGCTTCTATTCTGGAGCCTTCAAAATCTTGTCGCCTTCTCTCACACCACGGACCACCCCGAAGAATACAAGTTGGCGTTGTGCTTCTTGCCAGTGCTCACTGGCGCGTGGTTCATAGCCGAAATCTTAATCGTTATTCGCAAGAGCAGGAGACAAAGTAGAAGTCAGGAGCGGAGATGCCGATATGTGATGGGAGGGTAAGGAGGATGGTTGGTTCTAGACCTTTCCTTCGTTAATAAATGAATATGCTATGTCGTTCGTTCGTTTCGCAAGTGGTTGCATGTTGTCTGTGGTTCTCTGTCATTCTCGAGTGCGACGTCTGCTTTCGTTTCGGATGTGTGTAATAGGTATCAGAAAATAGGTATCAAAATGCATGTGCTTACTTGCAACCAACCGTCTCTACTCTGGCCTCTACTCGCTCGACAAGCTCCAGCCTACAAAGAAGGAGCCGGAAGGACCCTAACCCTATGCTTCAAGTTGGAACTGATTTGGGAACAGGACGTCACTCTGTTCACCTTTCTTTCACGGGAATTTCTCCGTCAGCACGTCAGCAGTCGTAGACTCTCGCTCTGTAGCCTCAGCAGGAAAGAGCACAGAAGAAGGCTAAGCAAGTGAAATACATTGGCTGGAGAATAAGAAAGTCGGAGTGTAAGTGCAGGAGTTCGGTCTGTCAAAATCTTCCGCCGAACCTCGTTTATAAACGTCTGTCTTCCCTTTCAAGTTCGCTCCTCTTTTAGACTCACAGACGTCCACACAGACGCGGGTTTCATTTTGTAGCAGCAATAATCGAGTGCGAAAGAGTGCAAAATGGGACTCTTCACTGGTCTCAAATCGCGTTCCAACAATCCGAATCCAGAGAGCGGCAGCAACACGAACGATGTCCCCCTCTCGCCCACCGCCAACGCCACCAACTCTTCTACCTCGGACACGCCCACGGCGACAGATAACCCCAGCATCTCCGTCTCTCGGCCCTCCGTCTCGCGTCCCAACCTGAACTCTCTCCCAACGCCGTCCCCGCGTCCGTCACAGGGCCAGGCCACGCTCCGACCCCAATCGTCTCAACGGTCGATGGCCCCGTTCTCCGCTCCACCACGGCCAGCGTCCGTCAGAGTTAGGAAGCGGCCGTCGAGGGAGCGACCTGGGACCGGGGGAAGTGGGCCAGGTGTGATGGGAAACCTAGATGAGGATGTGGACATGACGGAGGAGGTTGGGGAGGGAGAGAGCGCTACGCCTGGCATCTCTAATGCTGCTCTTCAAGGAAAAGGTAGCCCTGCAAGCGCCAGTGCTGGATTGAAGGGACAGAAACCTGGACAATTCTTGACCCCTCCCACTGCGGAAGGCGCTGGTAGGATGAGAAGCAGGTCAGCTCCTGGAGAAGCGAGGGATGGAGGATCGCTTTCTGTTTCCCCTTCTGCGTGGGGAAGCGGAGCGGGAGCTGGAGGAAGGGGGAGGCGAGGAAGCGTGGTTGAGAGCGTGGTGAGGGGCACGCCGATCGTGGAGGAGACGGAGATGGATTGGAGTCAGGGGGAGCCGAGAGAAGGAGAAGGCTTGAAGAGCACGCCAGGTGGGAGGTTGGATCCGGCTGGTGCTCCGAGTGGGAGGAGGAGGGGAATCACGAACCCTGTGAATTGGATGAGACCCAGGAGGGGAACAGAAGGCGCTGCACAAGACGAGAAGGGAGGGAGAGGAAGGAGGGGGACGATGAGTAGGGAGGAGTATGAGGCTATGCTTCACGATGATGACGTCGTCGATTACCTCGATGTTGTCGGTACGCTTTCTCTGCCGCTTCACCTCTCACCTCTTCAGCACTGACATCTATCCTTGGATTAGATCCCGAAATAGCGACCTTGACCACCTTTTCGAACATCCAAAACTCCCTCTTTCTCCCTCCTTCCTTCTTCATGAACCGAACCCCGACGGTCGACATTCCCCTGCTCTCCGGACCCCGACGGGCTCTCGGCCGTCTCGTCAAAGACGTGAAATCCGAGGAGGAATTGGCTGGTTCTCCACCCGCTGCTGAGGACATTGAGAGGAGGTCGAGGGCCGGCTCGAGGGCTAGTCAGATGAGCAATCGGCCGACTGTGAGGATGGAGGTGGAGGAAGAGGCTGCTGGAAAGGACGCGGGGATGAAGCGGAGGGGCAGCAGATTTAGTTTTAGGAGCGTTACGGGGAGGAGGGAGGGATTGGTCAAGATTGAAGAGGGAGAAGGAGGTTACGGTGGGGAGGAGGATTGGGTGTTCCAGCATGAGTTGGACGAACATGTTAATCATTTGTTGACCAGTAGGAGGGAGAGATTTAAGAGGGGTGCAAGGGGATTTTGGAAGTTTTATACCACACGTACGCCTTTTTCATTTCTCCTTCTTTCTCTCTTCAGCTTTCATCGCGTGGCTGACGATGATTGTAGCTCTGGGGTTCATCACGACCACTTATTTCTTCCTCATTACCTTCTGGGGATCTGCCATCTTCCTTTTCATCATCGGATGGATCCCAGGCACTGAAGGAGACTCACGCGTATGTCTTCCCTTCCCTCCTCTTCCACCCTACGCCGCCTGGCCAGCGTTGTTGACATCATGTTCTTGCATGTAGCGGTACTGGATCGAGATTTGTGACCAAATCCTCTGCGCACTTTTCACCGTCGTCGGAAGTGCGTATATTCCACTCCTGCTCTGCTCCAGCTGAATCTTTGATACCGTGGTTCATGATAGTTGGACTCGCACCGTTCAGGGCTAGGGACACGTACATCATGTATCACATTGTGAAATATTACCGCAAGTCAGAGAAAATTCGGGTTCGTCTTGCCTTTCCTCACCCCTGCTTTGCTTTGCTTTTGCTCGCTAGGCTCATAGGTTTGGTGTGTCCGTGGATAGAAAGCGCGCCATCTGCCAAAGCTGACGGATAAAAATGAGCTGCCGTCCCATAACTTGGATCCGGAGGAAGAGGCCCCGTATTATAATAAAACGGACGAGATCGTGTTGTCCCCAGAGGATCAGGAGCAGTTGGTTTATTATCAGACTAAGTTCCACGTAAGCTCCTTCTAGAAGGTGGATCGTTTCACTAATGGACGAGATGGTTGTAGGAAAGCCACTCGTTCTATCGCGCCCATGAGACGGCTACACATTATGCCTTCCCTATTAAGCTCATGGTCACCATCGTCCTCCTTCTCGACTTCCACAGCGTCTTCCAATCTTGTCTCGGCGGAGTGTTCGTCTTTCTTTCCTATCCTCCTCTTCTCCCCCACTGACCATTCGTGTTTTTGTTATCGTCAATAGAACCTGGGGAATAAACTATCTCGACCGTCCCACCTGGCCACCGATCTTCCTCATCTCCTGCTCCCTCTCCTGTTCCATATCCGCCGGTGTTCTCATTGCTCGAGGGGGATCGAAGACTAAGAAGACGGAGGAGGTGGAAAGGAGGCTGAGGGCTGCTTTGGAGAAGGAGGCGTTGTTGCAGATCCAGCATAAGAGGGAGAGGGAGGAACAGAAGAGGAAGGAACACGAGGAGGCGCTGAAGGTCATGGATGAAGCGGCGAGGGCTACGGATGAGGCTTTGCTCGGTAAGTCAAAATTTTCTATTCTAATGACCTGGAGTCACGTGGAGAGGATGCACTTCTTATTTCATTTGGGGAGCAGAGAGGGAGAGAGACCATGCGAACGGAATACATCATGGACATCATTTTTGGAAAAAATAATCTGTTCGACTCAAATCTTACGCCAGACCAGCACCAACCAACAGATTGAATTTGACTCGTTACTTTATCTTTTCAATCTTTCAAGTTTTCTGCAAGAAACCAAACAACGTTGCGCTTGTGAATATACCATTTCCTCACTTCCTTCTTACTCGGCCACTTTCCACATTCACGATTACGAACATTGGTTGAATATTATGTCACGCTAAACTCACTTGCTAATTACTTCGTTATAACTTGAGAATAGAGCGTAGAATAACGAAAATTGTTCGTGAATGATCAACTAGAAAGTGTCTTGTTTGACCATCAGTGTCCCTGCAATCGCACACTGCGACGACATGACGACGATTACGAAGACAGTACCGAACCCGCATTTCAATTTCAACTTGACCTTGTATGCCTCCAACCCCTTTAAAGCTCTCTCACTCCCGGGCTGTCGTATTCGAAATTGGGACATGAGATTGAGGTCGAGTGAGGTCCCTCTCATCCCTGCTCTCATTCTCAGACACCAAGTTGTCATCAACCGGCAAGCACTGTCTGGAACATTTCGGTGAATACGAAGTTGGACCTCCCCTAGCTACTCCCTCACCAATTCGCTCGTGCAACTGCCTAGCTCTTCAGCTTCCCTCCTTCTCGCGATGGCGATAAGATCGTCAAGCATCAAGACAATGTGCGGCGTGAAGAAGGTCTGAAGGGTCATTGCAGTTCGCGAGTCTGGAGGGGGATGAGCGCCAATGCTGTGCTTTGTGAGTATGGTGTGGGCAATCCACAGTAATGATATCGCTCAAGACTTTTTCCAAGCAGGAAAGGACACGCAGAACCACTAAGGTGTCACGAAATTAAGTTAAAAATTTCCTCTGGGGTCGAAGCTTCGTCGAAGTCGACGGACGTGTGATGTGAATTCATTCTAGAACCTAGAAGGTCCAAGTCCAAAGCGAACGAGCTTTGCTTTAGTCGAGCCCTTCACGTGGCGTCAAAGGCGCGTCGCGGCTACAATCTGGCTTGTTTTGAATTTTAAATTTACAATCCTTCCCACTCCCACTCCTAAAACGAGTCAAAGCAAGTCAGACAACGATGCAAACTCTCTGCCTGGTATATGCCATTATTGAAGGGGAGACGTATCACCCTCCAACTGTCGTTCGCCTCGAAAAATCACAGCATAACGATATATCGGACCTGCAAAATGAAATTCGAGGTGCCATAAACATCCAATCTCTCAGCCTCCCGAGAGCCACCGAAGAAGCTTGTCGATTGAGGGTCTGGAAAGTCAACACGCCACTTCCAGTAGCCACACCTCAGGAAAGAGGCGACGCCGCTACGGTTTTCCAATCGATCGAGTTTCGTTGGAGCCTGGAGGCAGACGATCATCGTATCTCCCC
This sequence comes from Atractiella rhizophila, assembly GCA_021432655.1. Taxonomy (NCBI): domain Eukaryota; kingdom Fungi; phylum Basidiomycota; class Atractiellomycetes; order Atractiellales; family Hoehnelomycetaceae; genus Atractiella; species Atractiella rhizophila. Next base: position 27,242 of record MU271208.1, on the reverse strand, counting down.
AAAAAGCCCGGATTTGTCGTTTGAGTTTCTTGCTCCATACTCTCTACTCAACTCTCATTTGGACGGCTCAACCGGAAGAGTCAAAATTGTATCTCATCGTCGAAATATTGCCATGGGTCAAGTGTACGTTGCTCTTCCCTCACATTTCCCTTCAGTACTAACTAGTTTACCAGCCCCAAAACTTACTCCCCTACAACAGCTTGCAAGAATCAAGACGGACCCCAAGGCATCATTATCCGCTGAAACTGTCCTCAAGATGAATCGACTCTGCTTTGTTGCCAATGAGTCCGCTGTACTCAACGCCGCGAAAGAAAAACTGGCCGAGTTCTTCCTCTTGCCTAATGAACTGAACACATACTCTACATTCGTGAACCAGCTTCAATCCGAATTTGGTAGCACCACTTCCAACCGGACGGCCAGTGAGAGAGAGCTCAGCCATTACGCCGCTGCGCTGGGGCACTGCCTCGATGTTTCGCTCGAGCGATATCGACAGAGTAAACTCAGTTACTTTAATGCAACGTATATGGATCCCGTGGCGAAGGAACTACCTTGCAGGTTGCAGAAAGAACAACTGTCCAACTTTTTTCGTGAGCGAGCTTGATTAAGCAAGAGCTGAACTGACGCCTGAATTTAGCCGTGAAGAGTGGCCATTTCATGTATTGCCTTTCGTGACCAATATTGCAGAGGGACCGTTTCACAGTTCAAATTTCTCCCTCGAAGCGATTACGAGTTTCGGGACGATTCCGAAAGAATCCCGCGACATCTAGTTCAGGTTCAGTCTCAACCAACAGAGAAGGACAGAACAGGGATGCTGCTTCAAGCGCAGCCTTAGTTAGGATTGCGCAGGATGCTATCAACTCAAAGAATGATCAACCGTGGCCATTTATTCTGATCTGTTGTTATGTGACGGATTCGCTCACAGTTAGCCGATACCTAATGTGTTGTCAAGATGTCACAAAGCCTAAGGAATCCCTATTTGCCACTTTCAGAAAGTTTTCTCTAACAGTTTTGCATGGGGACATTCTCTATCGACGCGATGATTATTGGCTTAAATTTGAAGAGCAAAGGACCTTTAGTAGTTGTTGCTCCAACCATCTTAAAGGTGTTGCAATAGCGAAATTAATAATTATGAGCTTCTTATTTCAAGTTGAGGGACATGTTTTCTTGCCAGCAGCCTGTTCTTTATTCTGCCTCATATCCACCAATATCCTTCCCAACAATATTTCAAATACCTTCTAAATCCTGACAGGCTCTCTACTCAAAATGATATTTACGAAAGATCCACGAGCCATATAAGCAAAATCCCCCCCAGTAATATGTAGCTGAGCTAGTTGGATTGTCCATGATATCAAGAACGGACTCTTGCAATGCAACAGCCACGTCGATCAGGTTGCTGCTCCCTGTGTCCTGACAAACTATCTGACTATAAAACATGTCTGAGAAACGACGTCCAGCAAAGCTAGGTATAGGCCAGGAGGCTCCAATCACAGAAGCCGCCCCTGCACAGAGAAGGCCTGATACGAACCCGAGGGGCTCATCCCCCACGGATATTGCCTGAGACGTCGACTCGCACCCTATGAGAACTACGAGAGGTGCTGCGAGCTGGAGGTTGAATACCTCGGGAACTGTGAGGCAGTGTTGTGAATCTGCATCTGGACTTAGCACAAGATTCTCCGTCACTGCGTCGTGCGGCGCTGTCGTAACAGCTAAGTTGGTTACAAGCTCAATCTCGTGGGTCGTTGCAGAAAGATGTTGTGCATTCAGGGTCGCTCCTTTAATTTTGCAGTCCTTTGAGCTGGAGGCCGGAGCGTGCTGCACTCTGCTGCCTTCCGACTGGATATCTTCATCTGTCGGTGCTAGAACGAGCGATTGCTTTAGGGCGTTGTCCACCATGAAGCGACAATGTCCGTGGTAGTGCAAAAGCCTGGCGCCTTGCACTGCTGAGGCAAATACGGGTTTGGTAGCCCCGGTCCCGCAATAGGCCTTTCCGTCCATGCACTTAGCTAGGTGATCCATCTGTGAATAGATCTCTCGAGCCTCTGCTTCGACGTCTAGTATGCCGAAGAAGACTGACCCATGCGCTTCTGATTTGGTTGATAGGCGACTTCTCGAGAGGCATGTCTGCAAGACAGGAAGGCTCGGCGCGTAGATGACTGGATTTCGTTCTATAAGTGGAATAATGGGACGTGAAGAGTCGCCTCTGACACAGAGAGCGTGGAGGGGCAGCGCAGACAGACAGCTTGTCACGGAAAATACTAATAAGTCTTTGGGCTTGCTGACATGCAAAATTGGAGCGACTAGGCAATCGAGTTTACGCATCGGTTTTGATTGATCCCGCAAGTTGTCGTCCTCCAGAAGACAGTCCTTACGCTTTTCGTTGGTCTCGAAGTATTCCTTGGTCCACTTCCGGACGTACGAAACACCAATGGGCAGGATAACCGACCGACAGGTATCCACCGGATCAGTGCAGTTCACCGTGACGATGACAATCAGGTCCTTGTATGCAATCCAATCCAAGAAGATGACATCCCTGTGCCCAGGCATATCAGCATCCTGCTTTGCGATGTGTTCGAGATCGGCGATGCCATTGACCTTCCCATCTCTCAAGGTGATGAAATCCTTAAAGGCTTTCTGTGTGCGGATCTCCTCTTCTGCCTCCTCGATGTGCTTTCTTATGTACGTCTTCTCGGTCTCTGGAGCGGCTGGGAGGGAAGTGAGCAGGGAATTAAGCCTTTCAGACAACTCATTGGCGGCTGGGTCCTCGGTTATGGGCTTGCTGGTCCGGGCGGGCATAAGAACCCCGATTCCGAGCATGTCACTCAAACTCCTAGCCTTCCGGTTCTGGCTCCATAGCCACAAGTCCTTGTGATTCTGCTCCGACATGCTAATGCTAATGGCCCAGTTGTAGAGATCACAAACTTCGACTAAGGCCGCGAACTTTTGCTTTTGTAGCAGGGCTCGTAAGCTGCCTAATGCAGACAGCTCTCGCCGTAAGTCATCAGCTGTAAGTTCGAGGGCTCTCAAGCTATCGAAAATCGCCTCAGCAGGAATTAGCCTTCCGTATTTGGCTCTCGCGATGACGTGGAGTCGAGAGAGTTTATGCCGCGCAACGAGAAGTTGGTGGAAGGAGCGGGTGGACTGTAATATCTTCGTGGCCTTGAGGAAATCCTCCTCAGCTGATACAAGATATGGGAACGCCTTCTGTGGGTTGGCATCCTTCTGCCATCTCGACTGATGACACAAAGCTCTCATCATGTACTTCATGGCTTCTGAAAACTTTGGACCGTGCAATTCGTACGTCTTCGCCCCTCTGTCACAGATGGAGATCGCCTCTATTTCCTTCTCGTTAGTTGCGATATGTTTGCTTTCGTGGAGAAGTTGTGCTACTAGAGAATCGTCACAGTTGGCATTAATCCGAATTCTAGCCTCCTTGGGGAGGTTGTCTGCAAGTTGACGGGATCTAGCGATGGTCTCGTTGGCCGCGTTCCTCCAGCGATCTGCGTCTTGATTCGGGGTCCTTGAAAGCTCAAGTTGCAAACCCGCAATTAAGCATAGGCTGTCGCACGCTTCCTCTCGCTCTTCCATCTCTTCTGGTTCGAAACCGTGTCCTATACTCGGGAGAAGCCGCTCGATAATTTTCGGGAAGTCCTCTGCGGCCGAACCTTCTCGCTTCCTGGCCTTTTCACTCTGAACAAACGCCAAGTGGTAGGCTGCCTGGGACTTTAATCGCAGCCTTTCACGGCAGCATAAATCCGAGATGTCCTGTGCCAGATTTTCCGATTCTTCGATGTTTCCGAGTTGGAAGTGGCAGACCGAGAGGACTCTCCCGGCGAGGTATGCCTGTGACCAGTACTTGTGACGTAGGCACTCCTGGTATAAATTCTGTCCAAGCTCCAAAGCTTTGCCGGTGTCGCCGCCCCCTGCAGTCAGGGCAGCAAGCACCTGGACACCACCGAGCAGTCTTGCATGGATAAGACCTGTAACAGTGCAGACATTGTGAAAGGTTTCGTGCAGCTTAAAATATGTTGCAATGTCGCCATTCTGGAACGACAGCGTGAGAGCATGCAACAAAGTTTGCAGAACGCCGTAGGGGAAATCCGCCTGGAGCTGCTGGTTGGCAAGGTCGACGAGGTCTGCAAGGACATTCGATGACCTTGTCAGGCCGTGGTGTAGTCGAAGGAGTCGAACTTCTGACGGTCCCCAAGCATGATTGCATTTCTGAAAAGCGATTTCAGCCTCGTTCAGCCAGCTTGCGAAATCATCCATAAGGCATTTTTTAGCGAGCTGTTTTGAGAGCTCCAGGCAGAAACAACCTCGCATTGCCGCGGGTATATCCTCGAGAGCGAGGAAATTTTCCAGCCATTCAACAGCCCGATCGGCTCCAGCGGAATCGAGGAATGGTGTCGAGAGAATGTGTACATCGTGGTAGCGTCTCTCCTTTTGGGCTTTTACAATTACTGTATCAATTCGGGTGGCGACCTCACGCTTCGTATTGTCCCCACTCCGTCCGTGGCACAGGTGCTTGGCCAATGTGATTTTTCCGAGGTAGGCGTGAACCTCGATCTGCGTCCTCGTCAGCGGCTCGCTACTAAGAGTTGAGGCGGCTCACCAGAGAGCTATCACTTTCCGCCGTCTGACTCATAGCATCCAAATGCTGCTGGGCCTCGAGTAGACAATATTCGTCCTCAGTAACATTCCCACACGCTACTACCGAAATGAACACCGTTTGAACATCCAGAGCTAGGCGCTCTGCCTTGCTAAGATGCTGAATAGGAAGATCGGCGGCTTTGTTAAGCCATTCCTTAGCTAAGTTCGGATAGCCACGCTGCATTAACACTCGTGCTGCCGCGCGATAGGTCCCAACCCTATTGGCAACCGATATATCATCTCGCTCTGCGATGGCATCAAGAACAACCAGCGCCTCATCAAAATAACCCAGGAGTAACAGGTCTTTGCTGCGGGAGATTGCACTGGCGACGTCCTTCGAAGTCTCAGGTTCAGGAGCCGCCGCGGAGTCGCTCATTTCGCGCCTCGGTCTAAAGCTGGCAGTAACGCCCAATCCAGCAGGTCTGTCTGGTCTGCGGAAATGTTTCTTCTTAGTATATTTTCTGGCACTGGAGTAAATACTGGTCACCGGCGGCTAAAGGATGTGTGTATGGACCTACCGCTCGGGATACTCCAATGACCGAGAGTAGTGTTGTCAGGAGGTGGTTATGTTTCCGGTATGTTTCTTTGAACAGCGGCACTGTTCAGTGCTTTACGTGTGAGGGAAGGTACACTATTCTTGTCAGATGGTGCAAGTAAGACGCGGATTGGGATTGGTGCCAATCGATGTTCTTAAAGTGCACATGTTTTCCCTAATTCAATGGACATGTTATTTCAAATACGACGACCACTTTTTTTTGCAATCATAGCCATCCTCATACAATGATTGTGTCAAAGTCCAATCTGACTGGTTGCAACCGTGAAAATCTTGACTTGATTGCTGGCAGCTGGGGAGGAATCAGTATGGCATTTTGAAACTCTGTCATCATTAACTTATTGGAGATCGATGGATGTCATGTGTTTGTTCCATTTGCCTTGTGTTGTGGATGCCATGCCAAACATGTGCACTTCACACTAGTCCAGACGTATAAGTATGCTTGATGTGTTTCCTTTCCTTTTCTTCTCATTAATCACATATTTATTCATATCATTTTCATCACTAATAAGTGAGTGGGGACCATTAAAGCAAGTGGTAGAAAGCCACATCTCACTTGATTGATGGTGTAGTTGTTAATGACTTTTTTAACATCTTATTCTTGGACCGTGATCTGGCTGACTTACAGGGAGTCATGGCTCTTGTAAGTTGCTGGCAAAGGTACTAAGATCTCAAGGAACTTGAAGCCACTTGGATCCATGATTTCCCTCTAAATATGGTGATATTCCCAATATGGATCTGATCATGAATCGACTAGGAGAACCAACTTGACATGATGTGACAGTATCCACCGCATAGAAGGAGGATAAGCTCCAATTTCTAGCTGGCATGCCTTAGCACAAGAGTCTAGGATATAATCCCCCCATGCATCATTTTTAAGTGCCCATCCTGTAACTATATGCAAGTCTGCACAAGCACAGACATCACTCACCCACCACTCTTCCCTTCCTCCACACTCCGTCTCCTACTTCCTCCCTTCAATTATGGCATGAACAGCTTCAATGCCTCTTGTGGCAACAGGACCACTTAACAACCATTTAAAATCGCCTATGATGGAAGCTTCCTTTCATGACAACAACAATGAAATTTGTAAGTGAGACAGGTTTCTAGGATGTCCTTATAAGCTGAACTAGGTTGTAGCAAGGTACATTGTCTCATGGTCACTCAGAGAAGGATGTAATTTTGTCTTGAATGGGGGAACAGAGCTCTTTTGTTGTAACCAGAAAATACTGATAGAAAACAAAGGAATGAGAGTGGAATGGATACCAGGTCATGAAAAGGCATATATTTTACACTTATATTTCCGTGAAAAGCTGAATTGGGAGTAAAAGTTTCAATTCTCATCGAAATCACTTGAAACAGTGACAAGGAATGAACTTTCAGTTCAATGAAATAAGCATGCACCCCTTGGGTAGATTTAGAACAGCACCAGGTATAGTCGTAAGCCATTTTCTATTTCTATCAGTGTGTTCTTTACCTTAGCAGCACTTTCCAATTGCGTCCACGTCAAATCTGTGACGATACCATCCCTTCCCTCACTCTTTTAGCCCAACTGTCACCCTACCTTTGATTGTCCTTCATGCTTTGCACTCTCTTCGATGATGCCTCAAAGATTTGGAGATAAGTGGTTAATGTGCGACAACTGAAGGAGAAGTCAAGGTATCTTGTCAGGCTTGACCCCAGATTGCCTATTTTAACCTATTTGGAGTCATGGGCTCAATCTATGTTTGTATTGCACTATTTGTGTCCCTGTTTCCTGTTAGGGCTGACACTATGTGCGGTCGCCGATAGGCGATGCGTCTGTAGTGGAGATAAACCTAAGTGCATGATATGACATGAAGACTAACCTGTAGTGGAGATAAACCTAAGAGAATACTCTGAGGTCACCTCCACTACTCTCTGATCTATATATACAAGCGGAATAACACTGCCACAGAGCGTAGAGGAGAGCAGATGAAACATGTAAGAGAACTAGAAGGGGAAGTAACAGTGGGATTACGCGGAGTTAATAAGAGGAGGATAGGCACAATTGGGCTAAGTGGTGATGTAGGCGCAAATGGGCGAACGGGCGAACGGGCGCCGATTCGCAGGGAACGCAAATGGGCGATAGGAGACGCAATCCGGCGAACGGGCGCCGATTTGCGTAAGATGCAAACCTGACAACACCCCCCAGTTTCTGTGGTGCTTGCAGTAAGCAGAAACTTCTGCTTCGTAAGGTTTGCCAATTTTGCGAAAAGTGCCTGAAGTACCAGTTGCCGCTGCGGGCAGAGATGAAATTGTTGGAGCAAAGAGACATTGTGTACCTCGCAATTTGAGGAATTTTTCGAAGTTGACCAGGTGTTGTTTTGGTGTCATAAGTGTCCATTCTGTGAAAACGGGCTGGACAACTCACCAACAAACCGGTCGCCGATCTGTCCGTTGAGGAACAGACCGGCGCCTCGCCTAGACCTATGTTCAACAATGTGACTAGGGATTCACCCAGCGAGGCATGTAGAGGAGTAGGGCCTCTTAAAGTGAGGGGGAGGGGACCTCGCGATTGAGGGCAATTTTCGTAAATGCGACATTGGTGATGGTGCGAGAACGCAATGAGCATTCGTCTTTGACGGGCGACGAATGGACTCACCAACGACCAAGTCGCCGACTTGCCCGTTGAGGAGCAAGTCGGCGCCTTGCCTTGACCTAAGTCTCAAAGACTAGGATTTCACCCGGCAAGGCATATAGGGGTGTTGGACCCCTTAAAGTGAGGAAGACCCTTCAGCGTGTTTTCGTCGAAGGTTACGAAAACGTGCATTTGGGCGATTTTTTGCGGAGTTCGGTATGGAATCGGGACGAACTGCGAGAGGGTGTGCAGTGTGATAGTCTTTTATAGCGTCCTGCGAATTTTCTAGATCTGCGATGTTGATCCACTCGTCCTCAGATGGTGAATACCCTTTGTATCGAACGCGATATTTGAAAACTCTATTTCGGGTACCGAACCATTTTCCATCGACAATTTTCTCCACTTCCCATTCTTCAATTCCATTCACCAATTCCGGAGGCGGTTTGGGCAACTGGACTCTGCCCGGGATGTCGTCTTTGTTGACTTTTCGTATTAGACCTACATGGAACACTGGATGTATCTTCCATGAGGATGGCAACTCGAGTTTAAGGTTGAGGGGACCCAAAACTTGCAAAACGCGAAAAGGGCCATGCCATTTGTCGTCTAACTTTTTTACAGGTCTCGTCGATTTGATGTTTTTCGCGCTCAACCAGACGAAATCGCCTACGCGATATTCGGGCGCCGGTGCGCGTTTTCTGTCATAATGTTTTGCCATGAGATCTGCTGCTTGCTCGAGTGCCGCTTGTGCTTCCCGGTCGGCGATTTGCATCTTTTCGACGAATTGCGCCGCCGCGGGAACGTCCTCGTCGGAGATGGGTTCAAAGGCCATGCGGGATGTTGACCGCAATCGAGCGAAAATGGAGTTACGCCCGTCGCCGAACTGACGCGATTGTTGAGCGCAAATTCTGCGTTGGGAAGTCCTTCCACCCAGTTATCTTGAAGGTGATTGCAGAAAATGCGCAAATATTGTTCAACCTCTTGGTTCATGCGTTCAGTCTGACCATCACTTTGCGGGTGATAGGCTGTCGATGGTGAGCCTTTGATACCTAATAGGCGAAAAAGCGCGGATGTGAATTTGGACACAAACTCTTTGCCTCGATCGAAAATTGCGACATCGAAAAGTCCATGTAACTTCCATACGTGGTCGCGAAAAAGTCTTGCAAGGCCTTCTGCATCCATCGTCGAATGGGTGGGGATGAGATGGGTGCGTTTTGAGAGTCTGTCTACTATGACGAAAATCGTGTCAAACCCCCCAGATTCTGGGAGTGGTCCAACCAAGTCCATGCTGACAATTTGCCATCGACGCGTGGGAATGTCATTTGGTTGCAAAAACCCGACAGGTGGGGAAGGAAAGTTTTTTGTTCTGTGGCAAGTGTGACAGGCGCCAACATAGCGGCGAACGTAATGCGCTAAACCCGGCCACCAGTAGTACCTTTTTACGAGAGCCGTCGTCGATTTTACGCCTGGATGACCGGCGATTTGCGAATCGTGTAGGTCTTGCAAAATCGAGCGGCGAATTTCGTCGTCGCGGGGAATGTAGAGTTTTCCGCGAAAAATAGACAGCGCCATCGACTTCTTGCCACTCAATTCGCCGACTGGTTCGTCTAGGATCTCTCTCAAGGCTTTGACTACTTGTTCTTCTCGTTCAGGTACCTTTTTCACGCGTTCCAGTATATTCAACTCCGACATTTGTCTAGTGAGCGCAACCACGCTCCCAGTCGCGTTGATCGTGATACGATCCGTGTTGAAAAAACGTTCTGGGAGTAATACTACGTCAAAGTTGTCGCAAGTCGACGGTTTGTGATCCGGTCGCCGACTGAGCGCATCTGGTTTTGCGGAGTTTCGTCCAGGACGGTGTAATAGAGTGAAGTTGAAAGATGCAAGTTCAGTGATCCAGCGCGCCTGTCGCCGATTCAACTTTTGTGGCATTCGGAAATACTCAAGATTTTTGTGATCGGTCAAGATCAGAAATGGCTCATCAGTACCTTGAAGAAGGTGCCTCCATTCTTGCAGTCCACGCATAATCGCGAGCATTTCTTTGTCGTAGGTGTCATAGTTCCTCTGGGCAGCGTCGAGCGATTTTGACACGAAACCGAGAGGATGAAACTTCCCATCAGGCTTCATTTGCGATAAAACGGCGCCTGTCGCGAAATTTGACGCGTCGACTTCGAGTAAAAACCGTCCTATTTGTTCGGGATGCGCCAAGACGGGCGCCGAAGTCATGAGCTGTTTCAAAGCGGCGAACGATCGTTGTTCATCTACCCCCCAGACCCAGGAAACCTCTTTTTTCGTCAGTTCATATAAAGGTTGTGTGATGTGACTGAATCTGTCGCAAAAGCGGCGATAGAAATTAGCGAAACCGAGGAACATCTGGACCTCCTTCATGTTTTTTGGTTCTGGCCAATCCATCACTCCTGCAACCTTCACTGGATCCGGTTCGATCCCTCTGCTGGAAATGATCAGGCCTAGATACTCTACCTCTTCTTGACACCAAACGCATTTCTGCAAATTTACGTAAAGCCCATTTTCGCGCAAAATTTGACAAACTTGTCGAACACGTTCCCAATGTTCTTCTTCAGTCTCTGTCGCAATGAGGATGTCGTCGATGTATATGAAGATGAACGCAGCGGCGATCATAGCGCGGAAAATAGAGTTCAGGAAAGCTTGAAAAGTCGCCGGCGAGTTGCAGAGTCCGAAGTACATCACCAATGGTTCGAAAAGTCCGCGATTTGTGCGAAACGCCGCTTTGTGCTCATCTCCTTCTTTGATGCGAACGTTGTTGAAACCCTTTCTCAGGTCAATCTTGCTAAAAATTTCTTACCAGAGACCATGGAGAAGAGGTCAGCTTGGATAGGGAGTGGAGTTTTGTCCTTGATTGTGGCTTCATTCAACTTACGATAGTCGAAAAGGGGACGAAGTTCAGGTGAGTCTTTTTTGTGTGTAAAAAAGACGGAAGCACCATGTTCACCTGTGCTAGGACGTATACGACCGGCGCTCAGTTCAGCGTCAATGAATTGGTCGAGCGCCGCTTTGTTCGTCTCTTTTTAAGGGGTAGATGGGACCAGCATATGGTTGAGCTTCTGGTTTGAGGTTGATGGCATGGTCCCAAGGTCGTCGAGGAGGAAGCGAGGTTTTTGAATTTTTCGTCGTCGAAAATGTCTGCAAAATCGGCGATTTGCGTCGGTATTTCGACAACGCTTTTTGGTCTCATCGCCGCTGCGTCTTTCGCCAGTTTCTGCGATTTTGTCATGGCGGCACGTATTGAGGCAGAGGACGATGGAAGTTGGTCACGTGTGGTAGACACATCAACCGCATTGCAACTGGTGGGGCAACGAGAGAACTCACTTTCCCTGATGCCCAGTTAATCTCTGGGTTGTGGTGTCTTAGCCAGTCATGACCCAGAATCA
>MU271208.1:0-14463 GCA_021432655.1 Atractiella rhizophila | reverse complement strand
GATCCAATCAGAAGTACAGTATAGTACGTGAATCCAAATAGAGGTGATGTCTGCGTAGCGGATAGCCGCTGGGCGTGTATCACAGTCGGGATTGTCTTCTTATGAGAGAGAGTTAAAGTTTTGGTTTGAATTTTTTACAGCCTCCAAACTCCTCTATACCTTTGCGCGCTTAGCGGCTGCTCGCTTCTTGCGTAGGTAGCAAATCTTTCCTACAAGGTTTGAGATGTGGAGTGTTGGCTTTTCGTCAAGTTTTTTTAGCTTGTTCTAGAGTGGAGATAAACCTAAGAGAATACTCTGAGGTCACCTCCACTACTCTCTGATCTATATATACAAGCGGAATAACACTGCCACAGAGCGTAGAGGAGAGCAGATGAAACATGTAAGAGAACTAGAAGGGGAAGTGACAGTGGGATTACGCGGAGTTAATAAGAGGAGGATAGGCACAATTGGGCTAAGTGGTGATGTAGGCGCAAATGGGCGAACGGGCGAACGGGCGCCGATTTGCACTGCGTGCAAATAGGCGACGGGAGACGCAGTGGCGACCGGGCTCCGATTCGCAGGGAACGCAAATGGGCGATAGGAGACGCAATCCGGCGAACGGGCGCCGATTTGCGTAAGATGCAAACCTGACATTTCCCCACCTTTTTTGCTCTACATATCACATGACCTTTACGCCTATCCTAGATAGAGTCAGAGTTATTGTTGTAGCTGTGCAGGCTTTTATGTATATAGGCAAGAACAATGCCCCTGAGAGACCTAGTTTGTTCTCTCAGGATTTCTGCTTAGCATTGTCCTTACAGTACACGACCTAACATGTCACATTCACACATCTTTGCATCCGCCCTGACATATCTGCAGAGTGGGCATTTCAAATCTCTAACAGCTATCACCATACAGGTGCCCAATTTTCTTTGGCATCTTTTTTCAAGCCCTCTCTATACAATGCAAACTATTTCCACACATGATAAAGTACATACCTTTGTTTGGACCCCTCAAAAACCTTCTCCCCACCCTAGTTCTTCAGGACTCGGTTTAGGACCTAAACCACGTTGTACAATGGGTTGGAGATATAGGATGTGGTTGTGTTGATAGAGAAGGGCTCAGAGGTTAAAGGGGTCCTACAATCGAACTTCCTTCGTCGTTATCGCTGTGTTGTGTTGAGGGCACCAATTGTCCCATCGTTCGGCTATTCAAGTCCTCTAAATGAATATCAGTATCTTAATGACAAAAGTGGGAAGAAGTGAGATAAGCGAAAAGAGAGCATACAATATCTTCTAACTGAGTTTCGCCATCGCGCAACCAGCCACAAATACATCATGCACTCTTCTCCATTCACACTAGTTTGCTGGCATCTTCCGGAGAAGGCAGTTGCGGAGCCTATGCAAACGTGAAATCGGTCAGTGTCAGGATCACTCTACATCACCTATTTTTAGCCTATTTGGAGTCATGGGCTCGATTCATGTTTGTGTTGTTTTATTTTTGCATTTCTGTTTCCCCATCCCTTTTGCCCTGCATGTAACATGATCTTTCGGACTGCCTATCTTAGATAGGGTTATAGTTATAGCTTGTAGCTGTGCAGCCCTTTGTATATAGGCAAGGACAATGTTCCTGAGAGACCGGATGCATAAGTCGCCTTGATCAATCCCACAGCAAACCTCAGGACCGAGTGCTCTTGTAGATTCAGATCCTCCAAGTGAGCACTTCACCTTCGGCCAGTAAGAGCAACGAAAAAAGAGTAGAGGATAATTTCAGGCGAACACTCACCTTCGTATTTCTTAGGGGTCAAGTAAGGGAGTCCAGCCTTATAAGGAGTTCTTGCAAGCCCCTTCGGGTTGAAGTAGCTTAGTACTGGCCCCTAAGGGAGGTTTAAACCTTAACTTTATACTAAGTCCAAGGGTTAGGGGCATAACTTTAACTCCAAATTGGAGCCTCTTCAGATCTGTGGCTAGAGGGAGAGCTGGGTGGACAATGCATAAACACAACTGAGATGGAAGCAGACGATGTTCGAGCATCAAGCCATACGATACCTGACATACCAGAATCTCCTACCCCATCAAGAAAGCACTTAGACAACACTCAAGGGGCAGTAGAACAAGGGGGAGGACCAGCTACCACTGACACGCTAAGACCTCCAGAAGGGGACCCCTCATTTGTCCAAGATCGAGGTGCGCAAATCGAAGCATCCACATGGAAGGCGAGGGTCCAAGAAGAAGAAATCACATGGTTCTCCCCGCAACGACAACAACGGCTGGGGAGAAGGATGCGTCGTACAGGACGAAATATGTGGGATTACAAGAAACTACACGAGCGAGGTCCATACTATTCTCAAGTGTATGGATATGATGAAGTCGTCACACCTGCAAGGGAACTGGCGGTGGAGGTGAAACGAAATCCATCAGTCTACAATGTTACGCTTGAAGAGGATATGAACAATTATGAAGACCACAAATCTACTGGATAGGCAGTGTCAATGAACCAATGTTCAAGCAAGCAATCACTGGACCTGACCATGATAAGTGGCTGGCTGTGATGGTAGTGGAGATAGCGGCGCTCGAGTTAATGGGGACGTGGAAAGGTGAATTGAAGGAGCTACCTATGGGGAGAAAGGCAATAGGTGTCAAGTGGGTGCTCACGGTGAAGCACGATCCGGGAGGGGAGGTGATAAAGTACAATGCGCGCCAAGTTGTATGAGGTGATCAGCAAAATGCAGGCCTAGACTACACGGAGACTTTGGCACCAACCGTGCGGACTGCGTCTGTCAGAGCAGTACTATCCATCTTAGCCCAAAAGGGATGGATCAGGCGACAATTCGACGTCAGCAACGCTTTTCTGAATGGTGACCTCGAAGAACAAGTGTTCGTCAAACAGCCACCAGGTTTCATTGACGAGGAACGCCCGAAAGGTGTCTATGAGTTAGGGAAGGCACTGTACAGGCTATGTCAGGCAGGGCGGCAATGGTGGAAAAAGATTCATGGAGTACGTTCATCAATGCGGACCATGCAGTGGACCCTACGGCATGACGGTCTGTCTCTGGTGTACTGTTCTGAAATGCTGGTGGGGCGGTTTCGTGGGTATCGAAACGACAGTTGAGCGTGGCTGTCTCCTCAACAGAAGGCGAGTACATTGCCATGTCCATTGCCACTCGAGAGGCAGTATGGCTGCGCAGGCTGTTCTCCGACTTGGGATTTCCATAAGTGCAGCCGACACTGATATGGGGCGATAATCAAGGAGCGATACAGCTGGCTTCTCACCTGACGGCACATGCGCAGACGAAGCACATCGCTGTACACTACCACTTCAAGCGGGAGAAGGTCGATGCTGGCACTGTTATTCTTCACTGGATACCGACTCGTCAACAAGCCGCTGACATGCTTACAAAGGGATTGGCGGCCACAACTCATTGGCGTTTCTGTTCCATCATGGGGCTCACGAGATGGTATACGGTGCGGAGGATGTGGGAGTGAATAAAGCGGGAAGCAGATAAAGCAGGAAGCGGAGCGGCGAAGTGAGGCGGAGTGTTGAAGATCGGTGGATGTCATCTGTTTGTTCTATTTGCATTGCGTTCCGGATGCCATACCAAACATGTGCACTTCACCGCTAGTCCGGACTTATAAGGATGCTCGATGTGTTTTCTTTCCTTTTCTTCTCCCCAATCACATATTTGTTTATATCATTTGCACTCACTAATAAGTGATTGGGGATTGTTAGGTATGTACGATTACTTATACTGAAATCACATATTCATTTATATCATTTGTACTCACTGATCAGTGATTGGGGATTGTTAGCGCAAAGTGATAGAAAGTCAATTTCTCACTCCCTTTACAAACTACCTGGATTCACCCCGTTTTCTGCAACTTCACCAGACTCAAGTCAGGTACAGAACCTGCTCTGGTAATTGTCCAAAAACCAGTTGGGACTTTCCACAGGGCTCCGACCTCTCCACAATCGAGTCTAGTGCCCAAGTCAAATCAAATAAAAGTAACGCCCCCGACGTACAACCAGTCGCTCCAGCTTTCACAGTCACCGTCACGTTTCGACACCGTTTACCTCCCAGCATAACGTCCCAGTCGGTCGCGACACGAGGTACTTTCGAGGATTCGATCCAAATGGAGACCTCGACGAAGAACAGCAAGTTTCCTTGAAAGATACGTGGCGCAACGTCGGATACGCTAAGGCCGAAGGAGAAATTTACGAGCTGTTGAAAGAGAAAGGGGTGCCGCACGTTCTGAAACCCGTCGCCCATAGTGATGTCCCTGGAATTTTGCAGCTCGCTTCTGCAGGGGAGAAATCTCTCCGTCGCTATCGATTGGTTTTGGACGAGGTCGGCTGTCTGCTGTGGGAGTGCCCATCCACGAAGTGCTTCGCTCAGACTCTGGCTGATGCCTTGAAGGTGTGTAAATTTTCTCGACAACACCAAGGTCGTACCCATCTGGCCGCTTTAGATCATCAGAAATACTTCGATTCCTCCAATGGTCAAGTTTCGATCCTTCATAGAGATGTATCCATTCTTTTTTACGAGAACGGACGCGGTTTCCTTGGTGGCTCAGGCTGGGAGTTGGCTAAGGTGGGAGAGGACACATCTGAGGT
Organism: Atractiella rhizophila; assembly: GCA_021432655.1. NCBI lineage: Eukaryota > Fungi > Basidiomycota > Atractiellomycetes > Atractiellales > Hoehnelomycetaceae > Atractiella > Atractiella rhizophila. The sequence continues at coordinate 9,873 of MU271208.1, read as the reverse complement.
GAATGAGCGAACTGTAAATGTGGTTGTTCAGTACGAATGACATTACTGACGGCATGATAGGGAACAGAGGAGTTTATGTCCATGCGGCTCTTCGAGAGCATTGTGCCTGATCATGAAGTACAGGACGATATGGGTCAATCATCTACGTTCTTCTGTGGACAACAGCCTCTTACGCGCCTGGCACTATGACCCCCGACAAACGCGGACGATTCCTCTCCCAACCTTGATAGAGTGCCGCTCCACAAACTTTCAGTGTGGATTAAGGCCAGAAAGTCGGTGATTGGATCAGAGAGGACTGTGGAGCATCTCGAACTCACGACTGCGCTGGCATTCAAGGACGTCATAGAAGAAGTGATGACCGCCATAAGACAATCTATTCTTGGATTCAGTAGGGAACTGTTGGAGGCGAAGTGGGAGAAGGGTTAGAGGTTCGAGATCAGATGCTTTTGATGCTTTTGTCGCAGTTGGTGAAGTGGGTCATGTGGCGCAGTATTCATTGATATTTAATCCTTTCATTGGAGTTAACGTGTGTCGAGTTGTTTAGATCTTTTCATTCTTGAAGCGGAATTTCGCTTGCTCGCATTCTGCGTTGCCAAACCAAACAGATAAAAACCTGAGCTGCGGGATCCTCCACCAAAGTCACCTCGTCAACATTGGCCGCAAACTCATCATGGCCACGAACGCCGATTTCCAAAACATCCTGGCAACCTATTCCTCTCGCCAAGCGGATTTCCTGCTCGACGAGTCGTCATCGGAACTGGGTCAGAAGAACGAAAATGATGAGGACTACAACCGGTCTAAAATTATGCAACGTGACCTGGCCAACCTCAGCGTCATCAGCAGCCTCTCGAAAGTTCAGTATGGCCAATGGGCGGGAAAGGAAGCCTCCTTGATCGGTTTTCGGTTCCAGTTCCAGAGTGCCAATGCCACACTCTCCCGGTTTAAGAAGGCTCAGATTCTCATAGAGTTTCAGTCCAGACCAACAGGTCCTCCTGATGGCGATCCGGTGGTCCTGAGCTACGGCCCCAAAAAGGTGCAATCGGCAGGCACGCTCGAGGACCGCAGCTGGCACTGCTCGGTGGCATTGTGGGCAAATGCATGCGTAACCCCAGTTGGAGGTGGTCCTGAGCTCGAGTTCGGCAAGGAGGGTAACTATGCGCGTCAGTACGCAACCGTGATCAAAAGCGATGACTGGGGAAACCGGAAACATCGCAAACCCAACTGCGTCAAAATCTGGATGAGCGAGGACGAAAAGCAGAAGGACGGTATCCCGCTAGAACTCCTCGCCGCTGTTGTCATCCAGGCGACGGGCCCATCTCAAGCCAAGGTCAGCGTCAGGGTAGGTTCCGTCTTCCAACTGCTGGCCCAGCCGTGGTCGGAAGACGACCCTGTTCTTCTGCAGCCCAATGTTGGCTTTGGTACTCCGATCCGTGGCGATTCAGCTCCTGTGGACTTCTCGACCATGACGAATGAGGAATGGCGCCAGCTCGTAACACACGATCTTCAACAGAGGTAATCTTTACTCGTCCGCCCATCATAGCTCAAATGCTCACCCTGTCACTTAGGAACATAATATCCACAACATAACGCTTGAAATTTGTTGGTGTGCGATAACTGAGACGGCCAACGTCCCAACCAATGCTCGAGGAATTTGCACCTGTTGCCACTGAACCTGTATTCAAGGGTATTTCTGGAGAATCTGATGGTGTTCTGCTGTTGGAATATAATTGTAGTTCACATTGCCCCCACAAACACCTCTTTCAAGGCCACCGCTCCCAACTTGTCCTCCTTGATTGATTCAATTGCCTGGACAGCACATAGTCATTTGCTCGTCCAGTCCAGATAGGAATCACCGTGTGTCTTTGGACATGATTGAAGAAAGAATCTGGAGGCATGCATAATAACTGAACAAGATGTTTTGCAAAGTTGAAAGCAATTGAGCAGAAGCAAGGGGCAGGTGCAACCATTCTTGTTGGATTGGGAGTAGCTGCTGATGCGGAAGCTGTCTTGTGTTTCGAGAGTTTTGATCCAAGTCTTCTTCAAGTTCTTTGTCAGGTTTGCACCTTTACAAATTGGTGCCTGTTCGCGGGTTTACATCTCTCATCACCCCGTTTGCATAGTACATGCATCCAGTAATGGTTGCGGGAAGATGTATCCATCATAGACTAATCCGTGATCTAGACTGCTGGAGACATAACTGCGTGCCAGTGGTCTAGTCCTGGATTGTCACAGTAACGTGTTACCTCGCAAATGGTGTAAGCAATATTAGGGCGTGTGCATGTTGTAAGATAGATAAGCGCTCCAACAGCCTCTCAGTAAGGTATATGTCGCATGCTCTCTCGTTCTTTAGCTGATTTGGGTGACATTTCGGGGGAGAGTTGTTTGTTGGATTCGCATGGCATCTGGACTGGGGATACGTCATCCCCCAGGTATTGCTGCACTATCTTCCTAGCATAGCCTCCTTGCTGTATCTTTGCCATGCTCAATCCATCTTTCGCCTCGATCTGGATTCCCAAGAACATGGACACCGCTCCAGCCCATAAGGAGACGAATTCGCCCAACTTTTGAAAGATGGAATCCATGAGGGTGTGTGAGCTTCCAACGACTAGTCCATTATCAACGTAGAGACAGAGAATGAGAGTGTTGCCGTCCTCATACAGAATGTACACCCCTTCGTCTATGGTAGACTGTACGAAACCCAACTGGGTAAGCACTTCTTTCTCCCATGGCGAACCGAAGGTTGGGTGCTCAAAATGGGTTCGGCTCATTGAGGTGGCCACTTACTCTTCTGGCCAGCTGAAGCACTTTGCACATTTTGCTTGCAGAAGGCAAGGTGCTTGCTGGAGAGACTGTTCTGTCATATTCCAGAGTAATGTCCTAGATTGTTCTAAGAGGTTCCAGAAGGTTCCAGTATCTCCTATAATGTGTGAGGTTAGGGTTAGGGTTAACCATTACAGCAATGGTTAACAGGGATGACATCCATGTCAGATTTCCTGGGTTCCTCATTCCTAGTTGCCCACAACCACATCGTCAGAAAGTTCTACTCTCCTTTGCCTAAGACAAAGTACTGGTTTGAGGTGTGTTGCTACAGGACCCTTACGTCAGAAGATGAGAGGCCCTCAAGCAAGAAGCTGAGGTTCAAGGATCCTCCATGGATGGAGTTGTGGTCGTCCACCTAGCAAGAGTTTCTGAACCAGACATGGCATTGGCTCTGATGTCCCAAGTTGCTGTGTTTTGTCATGAAGTTCCCATCGAGGTACGAACCGCGGCCATTCTAGCTGTCTGCACGCAAATCAGGGATGATGTGGTGAAAGTGCACTATCTCTGTGATGTAACTGTTCAGTACAAGGCCACGGACGACGGAAGTCCAGTTTCATAGAATGGATTACTAGAATGAGAGGCACAGAGACTGTGGAGCAGGGAGACAATCAGATCTGGGAGTTGTCTGATGCAAAGGCAAAGGCATACGACTAGCGGTGTTCAAAATATCGCTGGCTTTTGAGAAAGGAGCAAGTGGTCGACTTTGATCACCACCCAAATACCACGTTCCTGTAGTCTGAAGTGCCTGTAAATAGCAACTGTTGAATCTAAAAGTCGAAAGTGCGAAAGTCGAGCCAGAGGCCCATGTCTGGGCCGTTCGTGGCACTTTCATACTTTTGACTTTTGAAAACACGTGTGAACCACACAAATCTCAGGTTCACAATCCTAACTTAACTCCCGAGCTCTGTTAATGATAGGTTTTGACAAACAGTTCATATACTCCTCTTCACTCTCCTTGGTGCTTTCGTACATCTTCCTCTCCTTTTTCCAGAGCTATGAGCACATCAAATCTGTATTAACAAATAGCTGCGGCTATGATGAGCATGGCAGCTCTTGAGTTTACAATGCCATCAACATATCTGACATCTTTATATGAGTCTAGGGTTGTAGAAAGGGTGAGGTGGACAGAGTTGGGCTGTTAAATCACAAAATACGTGGTCCCACGTTTGTGTGACTCATGGTACCATTTAGGACCCTGCTGGGCCAGGTAGCCTCTTTGGACTATTCCAAGTGCCATCCAATATATATCTCGCTCTTTCGACTTTTACATTTTCGGGATTCTCAAAAGCCAGCGAAATTTTTGGTGCATAGCCCAATTGGCACCACCCCTCTATCTCGTTGGAAAAGCAAACCATTTGTAGGATGATTGTATAGAGAAAAAGAGAGAGTTCTATCTTTCAGCTGGCTTAGCCTAGACACCATGCCTGATCCTCAGCAAGCTCAGCGCTGTAGAATATATAGTGACTTCCATCTTTGTCAACGCTTCAGCCGCCCATCTTCATCCCTCACCTGCGTGCACAACCTCTGGAGTTCTGTATCTTCGGCCAATAACTTGAAGTGTTTCGTTTTCGCGGTTGATACATCTACAGGTCTCTCTTTTCCGGGTTCAACATTGACACCAGAAGTTGCGGGTGGTCGGTCTTCACACTCCTCTCGATATTCCGCCGTGCTTACATCGGAAGCCTGTGACAGGGAAGCACCACTTGGAGTGACGTCGAGAACTGCGAGCTGGAGCTCTGTAAGTGCCGCCACTTTTTCGTGCAAGTTTCCTTTCCAGTCATGTTTGGTCTCCCTTGGAGCCAGCATGAGGAATCCCACTGCATAGGCAATGTCAGGATGGGTGCATGCAGAGAGGTATATAAGTGCACCGACCGCCTCTGTATGGTACACTCCGCATCCTCTCTTATTCGACTGACGACATAGGTGATAGATCTGGGGACAGTAGTCTACCAGCGTCGCAGGGCATCTGTACTGATGAGATGGAATTGCCGAGATATTTACGGACAATCTTGGTGGCATACCGCTTCTGATGTATCTTCACATGCTTTCCTCCGTCCTCCCTTTGATTTGTATGCCAAGGAAACAGATGCCGGTCCTGCTTGCAGCCTGAAAATTCTTCCAATCGTTGGAATACATTCTCAATGAGATCCAGAGCTGTCCACGACCAGCCCGTCATCAATGTGAAGACAGAAAATGATTACGTCGTCCTGTCTGCGCATAATGTATACGCCGTCATCTGCTGAAGTCTGCGTGAATCCCATTTCCGTAAGCACCCCCTTCATCTTCTTCCACCAATGATGCGCCCTGGAACCTTGCAGGGCTGGCTTAGTGCTGACCTAGCCACTCAAGGCACTACCAGCTAAAACAGTGCATGCTGAGAGCAGGTTTAGGGCCGAAATTTGGCTCCACAGCAGTGCGCACCTTTGGTGCTTTTAGTGCCCATCGTGTGCCTTGTCAGTGTTGCCTCAGTGTCGAGAATCAGTGCTTCGCCAGTGCGCGTCTAGCCCTGTTCTATTCGTGTCTCAGTCACTGCCTAGGTTTGCTAGATTTTTCTCTTGAAATGGATAATCGCATTACATTGCCCTATCCTCAAATTACAATGCCAATGCCATCCGTCCAACATGCCCCTGTTCACTCTAATCCGTCTCCAGCCCCTCCCCATTCTACTCCGCTCAATGACATTATCCTCCTCGATCCCTCCTTATTATCGTCGTCTTCGTAGCAGTCGCCCCTCTGCCCTCCCTGCAGAATCTACACCACTACCTCTGCCACTTCCGCTTGCATTGTTACCAGCACTCTCTTTGTCCTGGTCCGACTTAAGCAGCCTGAGAAGTTCCATTATTCTTCTATCGATGGAATTGAATTTCGTAATCATGACTTCCTTGTTATACTCCTAAACTGCCGTAAGGACTTAACCAGGAGAAAGTCAACGCTTATCTGATGTTGTAACATCTTTTTCCAATGATCCGCGTTCCAGCCACTGTCCTTCGCCATTTTTTTTGCCTCGACCAGTTGTGCCATGGAATCCGGCTTGTCCAGCAGCGGCCGCAGTTTCTCCACATCCTCACGCACCTTCGCAACTTCATCCGGAGATGGCCCACCTGTACCCTCAGCGATCTTCTTTGCCCTCCCTCTCTTATTCTTGCCCACAGTGCCTTCATTCACTTGCCCCTGTTCCAGCTTCAGCGGTGCAGAGCGGATGTAGAAAGGGAAGAGACCACCACTATCCAGATGAGCCAGAGAAGGATTGGTAGCGCCACCTGCCTCCACAGAATGGATGAAATGGGATTGGTGTCAACTACAGGTGCAGGAGCATCGTCATTGCAACGTGGAGGAGGAGCAGGACTGAGTCCATGCTCAGCAGGAGGGAACCGTGGCTGGCACAAATGGGAGGAGCAGAACCGTAAGTATGTGGGGGAGGATAAGGGAGACCACAACCGGTGCGGTGCGGAGGGGGATGATAAGTCTGACGTTGTTCGACTTCGGAAGCCTTCTCTTTTGCAATCTTGATCGAATCCGCAAGGCGATCTTGAAGCTGCATCTTATCTTGGAGTGCTTTCGAATATTCAGCCGGCACCATGGTTCCCTTGAGTTCTTTGGCTGATTGTGCATCCTTGTACCAAATCAGCTTAAATCGCATCTTGCAAGAGTAAGAAAAGACTTCATGGTCACAGCATTGCTCCCACCTCCATCCAGCCAAGCTTTGACCATACTGTCTGCCAATCTCCCAATGCAGCTAAAGCTCAGAAGTAAAGGTGCCGCCTGAGTCGAATCAGGATGTCCTTCCTCCATCGCTGACACAACCGTTGTGCGATCTTTGCACCCTTTAACACAGCTTGCAGCAGCTCTCCAATCGCTTCCTGCGAACCCACATTCTCCCATCTCCTCAAGCTGAACAGGGTCTCCTCCCCAAGGCTGTTGTGGCCAAGTGTATCCTCTCGAGCGTTGTTTCGCAGGTCCTCAGAGGTGTACTCTTCGTCGTCAGTATTGATTGGAAGCTTGACATCATATTCCACACATGTAATAGCTGCTAGAAGGCGTTTCGTAGTCGTTTGGGCAAGCGTATCACTGTCGTTTGTGTGGGAATCAGCATGGAAGAGAGGCAGTACTCCATCTACAACGAACATGCCGAGTACATTGAGGGTAGTGAGACAGCGGTCATCGATAACAATAGCTTTGAGCTCATCTATCATCCTGTCAGAAGGCGATATGGCCAAAAGAAGAGGACAAACTGATGCTGCCTTAATGATGCCCGGTGGATAGGTTTTCTTAACTACCTTGTCCTGACTGGTCCGAGTCGTGTTTGCCCTGAGTGGATCATTTGGCAAGTCAGCCTGATAGAAAACAAATGAATCAGTAGAGTGGGGTCTGTGACACATAAAGGATGTGTGCGCATGATGGCTCTCGCTCTCTTCTCGCTCTGCATCTTCAAATTCTCTGGTACTCATAGACCTTCCACTGGGCTGTTTAGTACAATCCCTTTTAAGTTCACGTTAATGAGAGCTGCTTACCCTGATCTCCTTCAAAAATCTGCACTCGATTTCTTTTTTCCCTCGAACCCACAAACCCATCGGCATCCTGCTTCCTCTTCACTCCTCTCATAACAGTCCAGCCTCCTTCCTGGGCATCCCCAGAGTCCTGCTCATCTTCGTTGTTGTATGAACTTCCCCTGGTATTCCTTAGCACAGCTGTTACGAAGATACGTGCCATCCAGTTAGTCTTCCCAAGGCAGAGAACCGAGCTTGTAATCTGCCTCGAGCCTACGAAGGATATTCGGGAGATATGTGGTCCTGCGGAGTCCAGTCTGGTTCTTAATCGATTTCGTAGTGTCCAGATAGGATTTCGTGTAGAATGTCGCATCATTTCGTATGACATCGGTGGTTCTCCTCGACAGTTGTGTTGCTGCGACGACTGTATTGTCCGTTTCGTCACAGACAAGCTGGTGCAGCACCTGTACCGGATCGAGGAGATTGTTCTGAATCCCAGTTACGCGCAGGCTGCAGCTTGCTTGCGTTCCCAAAAGATCCCAAGCTCGTCAGCATCTTGTTAGGGCTGACACTATGTGCGGTCGCCGACGGGTGATGCGTCTGTAGTAGTGATAAACCTAAGTGCATGATATGACATGAAGACTAACCTGTAGTGGAGATAAACCTAAGAGAATACTCTGAGTTCACCTCCACTACTCTCTGATCTATATATACAAGCGGAATAACACTGCCACAGGGTGTAGAGGAGAGCAGATGAAACATGTAAGAGAACTAAAAGGGGAAAGTGACAGTGGGATTACGCGGAGTTAATAAGAGGAGAATAGACACAAATGGGCTAAGTGGTGATGCAGGCGCAAATGGGCGAACGGCGACCAGGCGCCGATTTGCACTGCGTGCAAATAGGCGACGGGGGACGCAGAGTGGCGACGGGGGACGCAGAGTGGCGACGGGGGACGCAGAGTGGCGACGGGGGACGCAGAGTGGCGACGGGGGACGCAGAGTGGCGACGGGGGACGCAGAGTGGCGACGGGGGACGCAGAGTGGCGACGGGGGACGCAGAGTGGCGAACAGGCGCCGATTTGCGTAAGATGCAAACCTGACACATCTTCCTTGCTGATGATGGGCTGGTACGGTTTAACAGGCTTCTTGATCCAATCGTCTGCTGAAGAATCAGCGCCAGCTTTGGAAGGCGTCATCGTCCTGCTTTCTTTCTACGTGATGTTTTGACATCGAGTTCACAGGTAGAAGCAACTTCTTGGGGTTCTTCCTCTCACCATCATCTCTTATACCTGCATTACCGTCAGCCCTTCCTCAGACATAGAGACATACATAGGGCTGACTGGTTCCGTCACAATCCCATCCAAGAGTATTCCGACATTATTCGCGTCGAGGATAGACCTTTGGGAGCGAAAGAACCTGGTTGAGTTTTACAGATTAAGTGGGGGATCTTTTCATTCGCGACGATCATCTGAATAGATCCTGTTGGAATGTTGATTTCGGATGCTACTTTCGCTGAGGATGACACGGAGTCTCCCACAGTCGAAGCTGTAAGTAGTGGGACGTCCTCCGTTCTGGGTGTTGATATTCCTGACCCAAACGGGTCTCTTCTTCCGGACGTAAAACCTGTTGTCGTTGTGCTCCCTTCTGTTGCCATTTCGTATGATGCTCACGGACCATAATCGAGCTCTCGCTACCAAATAAGATTTTTGGCTTGAGGCTAAAAGATCCCCAATCACACAGAAGTGAGCACAATAAAATGTTTTATGATGTGATTGGGGAAAGAAAAAAATGGATTCCCAGGTGCCTCCTTATAGGACCAGACTTGCAGTGAAGTGCCACATGTTTGCGTCTGCATCGGAACACGCGGCAAACACCTCAACACGCTTCATGTCTCCACCTCATCTTCCAACATACACCAACAGTCCTTTGAACTAAACACGTAAAGAAATGGGCTGCTACGTACTCATTACTACATGTGTTGCACTGATAAAGATCGGGTTAGCAGATTTCTCATTTAGAAATTTATCCTAGTGCAAGAACCAGCATACCTCAGTAGTTTGTGTCATTATTCAGGAGGGAGTGTAGAATAATCGGTCTGATTCCAAGGCTGTCAACATTGGGCCAACATAGCCTATTGGATCGCATAGCCGCACACATTTGCTCTGCGTAAGTTATGCTTCTTTTATCCGTCCTCTTCACATGATAAATTAACGACTCAATTATGTGACGCTTTTCTCAAAGAATATTGTTACTGACTGGATCGAAAGTGTTTGACACATTATTGTAACAATCACTTCCTTCTTAATCGAGACAGTGCGGATGTTACACGATCACCACAGCATAGTCTTCCACATTGAAATTTTGTTCAATATCGACCGGATCTCTACTCGTTCTCTCTTTGCCGCCAATGAAGACACGCAGTGCTGCGCCGGCTTTCTGCAGCTTTGTCTTTGATGTTACCACCAACAAGAGGTTAGGGTTAGGGTTAGGGTTAGGGTTAGGGTTAGGGTTAGGGTTAGGGTTAGGGTTAGGGTTAGGGTTAGGGTTAGGGTTAGGGTTAGGGTTA
>MU271207.1:113803-161276 GCA_021432655.1 Atractiella rhizophila | reverse complement strand
AAATATTTGGAATATTCCTGTAAGTGTGATCTGAACCACGAACCTTTGCTGGTTCAAGCTCCGGTTAAACCCTCGACTCCCACAACCAGCCGTCTCACACCGTCTCAGCCGTCTTCGAAAGAGGGTTGGTGATGAAGGACGGCACCCTGCCGTCCGCCAATCCCGTCCATCGCCTGGAAAGGAAGTGCCAACGGTCGCGGGACGGGTGGCTGAAAAAGCCGTCCGCCCCGCACCATCAGCCGTCTCAACGGTGACGTTGAACAGCCCTAGGAGGAGGTCACGGAAGTGTGGGTTCTCTGTCAGTTGAAAGAGCTGATCCGTCGCAACGAAGAAGTTGACCAGGAGTTCATCAAACTTCAGTTGGTCAAACGCCTATAACAAAGCAAGTGAAAAAGAATCTAATAAAGATGAGCTGTGCTCACCTGATCGCTGAAATGCGCTGCCATGCCTTGTAGCTGATCTAAGATATCTAGCTGTTGCCCTGAGTTTTTCACATCGGCATCGGTTATCTATTTATGTATAACTAGCCTGTGGAGGAAGTTGAAAAGAAGACGAACGGGAATCTCATTTGATGCTTTCTTCTTTTCGTTTTCCGAGATGGGTACCTTGTCCTCGTACTTCTTCCTCAGCAACTTGAAAAGAGGACCAGTGCTCTTGAAGTGACGTGGCGATCTGGTGAGATGGTCCTCAAGGTGTGTGAGCTTTCCGTTGCTGCTTCTCGTGACTCGATTCGTCCAGCGACAGTGATTGCACTTGAAGTAAACGGTCCCGTCTTTGTGCCCATGCTGCACATCAGCATGTGCCTCTGACTTCGGGATTATGGTGTAGAAAAGCCAGACAAGGTTTCTTCTCTTCGAAGTTGCCTAGAGAAGTGTTACCGCTGCCACAGAACACAAAAATATCAGCTTACTTGATACTGCCTTGGCTGGGTGTCTGCCACAACTGCCTCACGCGCGAGTGGATCGAAGGTCGAAACAGGTACGTGGTTGCCGGTAGAGCTCTGCACACAGAATTAGTTAAGTCGAAGAGCGCAAACAAAGAATGCGAACCTTTGCTCTTGTTTGCTTCTTGCCTTTCGGATCCAATTTCTTATTCTGCTCCAACGACTCCACCAACTCAAGCCCATCGATATCCATTCCTAATGGATCTTCCTCATCCTCCCACAAAGCACTACTCTCATCCTTTGAAGGATCATAGTCCATCTCAACCTCAGCATCATCAACGAGACCTTCGGCAGCAAGGGCTGTGTGGATTTTTGAGGCAATGGCACAGATGGAGGCTTTTCGCGCGTTAAGGAGATAGCCTGGTACGGAGGATTCGTCAACTTGCAGGAGTTTCAGCCAGAGCACTCGAAACGCAACGAGCCCTTGTTTCCCGCCAATGTCGGCCAGAGTTGGGTTCCAGAGAGAGAATGCACGATGAATGGGTTCCTTGTTGTCCTCGGCAAGCGATGCAACCTCCTGAATAAGATGTTGACAAGTGAGAAAGAGCGAAGCAGCCTCCTGGACCATTATTTAGTGAAAGCTAATGCAGTTGATGACGGGCAGACATACATAATTCGGGTCAGGTTTGAAATTGTGCGAAGCTGCCAGCAAGATCTTAAGCTCAAAGTAACCCGGTATCTTTTGGTGTCTGTGTACAATTTCAATCAACAAGCGTTCATTGTAAGGAGAGAAGACCCACTCAGACTCCTCATCCTTTCGCTTCTTGGACTGGCTAAGTGCAGTCCCATCCTCGTTGTTCCTCTTCACAATATCCACTGAAGTCCTTGACCTCTTTCCTAGCCCGAGAAAACTGTCCAGTGTTGCCATGGTGGCGTGATGTCAACGGGGAGAAGATAGGGAGGATTTATATGCTGGCCGACAGCAGCCATGGGGCTGAGGACTGTAAGCACACGCAGCTGAGAGTGATGTGAACAGCTTACTATTGGTGCCGTTCCCCCAAAAACGTGCGCATGGAATCGTGTATCGTATCGTAGTCGTAAAATCCACACACTGGCGATTCGATACGCCTTGGGAGCCGTACTCGTATCGAATCGTAAGTCGTGGTCCTTTTTTGTCTTCGATCGATACACGACTGGCCATCGGACCCGGCGTAGCTGGTACGATTCGACTCCGATAGCCATCCCTAGCCTTCTCCAACATCTTTGTGCTGTTCAATTACTTCTTCCGCAACAGCCTTCCCCTTCCCCTTGTCCTTGACACTGGTTCCCACAAACTTCACCTTCTTTGGGATAGGTATACCTTCCTCAAAATCATCTCTTTCCCGGATAACCATATCACCAGTATTTGTACCGGTGCCTCCACCAAGCATGGCAGCAGCATTCCTCTTTGCAGCCCCAACAGGATACTTTCGGAGTCACAGCAGCCATAGTGTTGTTTTTGTTGATTCCAAGGGTCGAAAGGAATGAATTACAATGAAGTTATAATGGGCTTTTTATACCTTAAGGAACTCGGCAAAATGAGAGAAACGGCAAAGGGGAAAGAAAACTAGAGCCACAAATGATGGTGGCACGAATGCAGCTTAAAACGGTGCCAAACTCTGACAAACTCCCCCTTGAGCAAATGAGGTGCCACGATAGAACTAAAGGTACCCACCAAAGAAACAAACTTTTGTAAAAAAAAACACTCCAATAACATTTGAAAGCTCCTCACTCCGCCTCATTCTAACAATTCTCTTTACCCCAGATGCCACAACGTCGAAGGATCAAAGCCACACTTTTGCAATTGATTCCCAGCCGCCTTTTGCGCCAAACTTCGACGGATCTTGAGGTCTTCCAAATTAAAATCCCTCAGTAATGTGCGCTTCCGACCTATCCTTCTTCGCTAGTGCCTTCTCGGAACAATCTCGTGCCAAATGTCCGGAGTCTCCGCAGACCCAGCAATTGATTTGTCGATTGGAATTTGGGTGATCACACCTTCTGAACCTTCTCGCCTTCGTGAGCAGTGCCTCCCCAGTTCCTCCTCTTGACACCCCTGAACCTCCTCTTCTCCCTTCCTCATCCCTGAGAGCACCAATAACATCTTGAATGGACAACTCTTCCTTAGTCGCTATTAATGTTCCAGCAAGTTGTTAGGGCTGACACTATGTGCGGTCGCCGATAGGCGATGCGTCTGTAGTGGAGATAAACCTAAGAGAATACTCTAAGGCCACCTCCACTACTCTCTGATCTATATATACAAGCGGAATAACACTGCCACAGAGCGTGGAGGAGAGCAGATGAAACATGTAAGAGAACCAAAAGGGGTAGTGACAGTGGGATTACGCGGAGTTAATAAGAGGAGGTTAGGCACAATTGGGCTAAGTGGTGATGTAGGTGCAAATGGGCGACGGGAGACGCAGTGGCGAACGGGCGCCGATTCGCAGGGAACGCAAATGGGCGATAAGAGATGCAATCCGGCGAACGGGCGCCGATTTGCGTAAGATGCAAACCTGACACAAGTTTCCCCCAGTCCTCCGTGAGGTTGAAGATGAGGACATCCGTAATATCGGTATCGGAGATCTGGAGCCCGATCGATTTGAGATTCGACGCACTAGCAGAAACTTCTTGAACGTAGGACTCAATTGGCTTCGAGGGGTCGTGTTTCGCGTTATAGAAACGGTGTTTAAGCGTGATACGGTTTGCGCGGCTGTTCTTCTCATACTTGTCTTTCAAAGCCTTCCATGCCACCGCCCCGGTAGCTGAATCTCGGATATAGATGAATTGCGATGGATCCACACTTAATCTGACAATCGTCAGCCCAACCTCATTCGCATCTTTCCAGTTCTTCAGTTTCTTCGTCCCCTCCGCTGAAGGCTCCTCCACCACTCCACTCACTTCTTCCTAGCGGCCACCTCTCTTCAACACCAACGAGACAGCGAATTTCCAGTCGTAATAATTGGTTTCTGTAAGCTTGGGAACTGACTGAATCAGAGAGTTAAGGTTGGAGTTGGACATGGTTGTATTAATCAAGTGGCTATGAGTGGCATGTGCTTGTAAATCGAACTTCTCTCGCTACCATTTGTTGATTCCAAGGGTCGAAACGAATGAATTACAATGAAGTTATAATGGGCTTTTATACCTTAAGGAACTTGGTAAAATGAAAGAAATGGCAAAGGGGAAAGAAAACTAGAGCCACAAATGACAGTGGGACGAATGCAGCTTAAAACGGTCCCAAACTCTGACAGTTTTTAGTGAGGGAGCCAATTGGGAGGACAACTTGTGAATTCACAGGTGAGGAGGCCATCTATACTAGGGAGTCCATTAATAACACTAGAGAGTTGGAGGGTAGACCCTGGAGCAGGCAAAGGACGCTTCGCCCAGCATGGACCAATGCAACAGAAGTTCATCTGGAAATGGACCATAGAACCCTTGGACTTGTGTGTTAGAAATGATTCAATAGGAGGACAGTACTGACTTGAGCACCAGCAGGGCCTTTTTGATATACATCGGTGTGGTAATGGTCACATCTGTTTCTGAACTGGGGACACCAACAACAGTCCCAACTGCAGTGACAACACCAGCAGTAGGATCGATTGTGTCTTGATCTCCAATCCTGGCCATCTTCTCGGGAATTGACAATGATAGGTGAAGATGGAACAGCTCTTAGACTGTGGTAGATGAGAACGACCGAATTTGGTTGCATGAGTGGAAGAGAGCAAAGTTGCCAGTATCTAGTTTTAGCAGCAATCGATCCAAACCCGCTACCCATTTTATCAGAGATATATATCATATAAGGAAGGAGATAAGGACACACCATCACTGGTGGTAATAAGTTCAGTAGACGATTCAACATCTCTTTTCCAGGTTCCATCCATGCCACTTCGTTGATAGGGCTGATAAAGGTAATTTGATTGTTGCACACTGACATTTCCTAAGGTGCAGGTTAGCCAGTAATGAAACTGGAGAGAAACCAAACTTACAACTAAGAGGTACTGTTATTGTTGATAGAGTGAATAAAGCAAAAGTGGAGAGTTGAAAATTGAAGCTTCAGATTGTTGAGTAAGAAAATAAGTTCGCAGAAGGAAAGTACACATTATATATGGTATACTGGGAGACAGAAAGAGATAGTGATTGCCATACCTGGCAAAAGTTAAGATAGTTGTTCAAGACAGATCCCAATTATTTATTGGTTGTAGCGGTCTCTTTCCGGACGTGACAAATTGGTATGTTACGAAAGCGTGACAGATTAGTATGAATCATTAGTTTAGGATCGGGATGTAGTAGAAGTGGATGTAGAAACTGATTTGATTTCATAATCAAGGTCTGCATTTCAAAGTTGTAGGGGACCTAGCCCCATCGCTTAACTTACTAACTGCCCCAGGCTAGGTACAACTTCTCCTCTGAATTCAGCTCTGTGAACGATTAGATCTAGGCGATAACAGCAATAATATAGCAAATAAAAGAATCAATTTTAAAAGCAAAAAAAAATGTAACATAAGTTCGAGCTATAGAGTTATAAAGATTTGGCAAATATATAACAGAGAATTTACGCATTCAGCAACAGTAAACGATATACAACGTTAGCAACAGTCTTGTTCTCTCTGGGCATATGCATGATTTCATATTCTTGAAATAGCTGTATAAAGCTGACCATGAGCAAAGACATCTCCTTGAAGATCAAGACCGATCATATCACATGTGAGACCTTGGCAGCTATTGAAGGTGCCTGCACATGCCAAACGTAGTGGCACTTGTTTGCGCAAGACTTTGAAGCCAGTACACTTTGGTTGGAATTCGAAGTTGATGCGAGGATAAGATAGGTATAATTTCGAAGGTGCTGCTACAGAAGTCGTACCCCTATGTATCTTCTCCTGCATTCGATAATTTCCACCCTAGAATTCTGCACTAAACCCTTGTCGACAGATAAATTAGACATTAAGGAAGCGATCGCTCCAGATTAAGACAAAGTCAGTGTTGTGGTGTTCCAGGCTGATCACTCATGTTGAGGTATCCTTGAGTCGCTATAGGATGTTCGTCATCAATACCTTCAGTAGCTTTCACTGAATCTGTGGATGTGTAGACAGCTGCATGTACAGTGAATAAAATTTTATATAATTCATGAAAGGCCTTACATTCAAAGCCAGGAAGCCGATCCAAGAGTTGGTGATTGAAATCTTCAACATAGGAGTTTAAGGGGAGAGAGGAAAGCTCAGCGTGCACACTCTTCAAGACACAGGATGACCTCATCGTCATAAACAAAGTGGTGGACTTCTTCAAGGACTTCTGTATGCTTGAGGTAATCTGTCAAGTCAACATGGGTCCAGTCGTAACCATCTCCAACACAGTCAACAAACTCTGAATATCCAATGTTGCCACCATTTCGCTAAGCAGTTGTTAGCTGAAAGACTTGAAAGGAACTGCAGAGATTGGAAGACTTGATAGATGCCATGAGATCTGCAGTAGGACCCCCAATAACAACTGGAGCTGTCTGACGAAAGTCTCTAGTTCCAGCAATCATCTTGCTGCCAAAAGGAACATCAAAACCTGTCAACCTATGGAAGAGATCATTGACACATTCCAAAACCACCTTATTTGCCATGACAATCTCATCCCAGACCATTGAATGAGTTTAGCTGCTCGAATAAGATCTGCTCGTGCGGATTCAGGATGAATATTGGAAATCATGTTCGCACCATGCTATTTTCAGTTTAGTGAGGGGAACTCATGTTCCACTAATATCACATCCCCCTTTCCTCTAAAATGGTTTATGATGGCACTAACAACAAAGGTCTTACCCCTGCCAGCCTTTCCATCTATGAAAAACAGATGGGGTTGATGAAGGAGGTTGTTGCAGTTGTGGCCTTCTTCTGCTGTTACCTTCAGGACATTAAAGGTATTGATTTGTTCCTCATTCATCGTATTGAATGCTCGAAGAGATGATGCCTGAAGTTGCTCTAATTACCTGCAAAGTACTTCAGCTCCTGCACAATCTCAACAGTACACTCCTTAGGAACCTCCAGACCGTAATCTTCACAGGATCACCCATTCTCTCCCAATATACAATCTATATCTCCAATGGCTTTGGAAAATGCTGTAAGGTGTTCTGATTGTATCATCTGAGGTAGTCTGCTGAGATGGCCAATTTGAATCGTTCCCACAGAAGAAGAGCAGGAGAGTCTTCGATGATGAGCTGCACAAAGAGAAGGCGAAGCTGGGGACCGTCGACAAAGTTTTCTACAGCTTCTTGTAGCGGGAATTCGCCTTCTGTCTCATCTGTAAAGAGGCCTAGAACTCAAGCTGCATCCAGAAACGTTTCCTGTACAGTACCATCAACTGTCCGGAGCTCAACAAAATTGCGTGCTGGTCAAGAAAACAGCAACATCCGAAGATAAAGGGCTCCCCTTGTCCAGGACAAATCGTCTGAAGTCTTGATATCTTCATGCCCCTTTCTCTCCTCTTGACTAATTTGTGAGGAGGCATACCACTAAACGCAATCTCTTCATAACGTCCAGCCCTGACAACTCCATCTTGTGGATAAGACTCTAGAATCCAGTGAGAGAAGAGTTCAGAGTAGTGACGTTATCAAACAGTGCATCATTAGGACGGTGGAAATATTGAAGGAGTGTTGAAACCGGATGACAGTGTGTTAGACTGGCAGGTGAATCGGGAGAAATTGTGGCCTGGTAGGTAAATAGAAAGTTAGAAGATGGATAGGTCCTTTGAGGACAGTTGATTTCCCTGAATACGCCAGCACACTTCACAGGCAGAGATATTGACCTTGGATGTAGTCCTTAACAGGATTCAACTCTTCTCCAACAGCTTGGACTTGATACCTTGCTTGATCGACTCCTTTGTACAGGTACTTGTACAGATAGAGGAAGACATTTGCCATGAATACGGCATCCAATATTGATGTGACCATCACTTAAGAATTAGAGAGGGCGGATAAGTAGCTATCCAGGCGTCCTCTTCTAAGCGTTTTTGAGAAAGGACTCTTCCACTTTCATCACAGTGGTATTCGGTCATACAGGATGTGGAAACCCCCAGCAGCATACACCATGCTTGTTTTGACATCGTGAGTATGACCTTTCAAGATGACACTAGTCATGTATCAATACTGCTTCTTGCAATGGTCCATTTTCTTGAGGTAGTTCTGCTGAAATGACATTGTCTATATCTTCCAGTGCAGGTCTATGTTTGCACTGTGATACTATTCAGATGTTGGAAACAAAAATGAATAGAACAACCATACCTTGATCACTATGTGAGCATGAGGAAGACCCTACTTCTGAAACTCAATAACATGGATCTTGTAAAGTAAGCCTCCAAACTGTTTCTTGATTTCCTCTAGCAAAACCGTCAATCTTGCTTTGAAGATGTGAGTAGTTATCCAAGCGCCTTCTGTAGCAGATTGACCCGGACGTAGTTGAGACTTCATTTTGGGCCAATTTGGATTTGCAGTTGCCGTAACAAAGAAATTAAGTCTTCCCAAGACTTTTGCTATCGCTAAAGCATCCGCAACATTTTCCATAGCCCACTTTCTTGATCCTGTTACACTTGAAGGCAAAGAGGTAAACTCAAAGTCACCATCTTCTCCATGTTCTCCCACCACAATAGCAGCTTCCCAATCCTCTAACTGAGCCTTGTGATTACTCCCAACATACTCCAAACACTCATCCTCCATTTGGGATACCATATCACATATGTATTCACATCCAAGCCTTCCAAAATCCAAAAAGTGTGGCTCAGTAAGAAGGCAGTTCTTATACCAAACATGTTAAGTAAAGTGTTGGTTCTGTTGAAGAAGAGGAGAGTCGACACCCAGCCAGGTGTTCCATGTGGGAAGAAGATGGGGTATTGGAAGGATTCGTAAAGTTGGGAAAGAGTACTGACATGTGTAGGTATGCCAGCTGCATGATGTCCAACATAAACACTTCTTGGATGCCTGATGGTGCGGTTTCCTGAGTGAAAGATTGCTGCTATTTCCTCATCAGCTGTTGGGTCGCGAAGCTCCATAACAGCTTGTTCTTGGTCTGGTTCGAAGGTAGCGAAGGAATGATAATGGTGGAAAAGAGGATTCAAAAGAGAAAGTACGTCAGAGAGATTCTACAGAGTTTGAGAGTCAGACTTAGAAGGACAACGTTCGATCATATATTTTGGAAAGTTTAACGAACCCACTAAGGCTAATGATAGATTGTTTTGCTCTGCATTTCTGTCACTTCCTTCAGCATCGTGCAAAAGCTAATGCATAGGATGATCGGCTCTCCCAGTTGGAAACATGCGGTGATATGTGCGGTCATTCAACGCAAATGTCTATGCGTCAAGGTCTTCAAAGTACTCGAATCCAGGCTCAGCAGGAGAAATACCAAGAGAACTTAAACAGAAGGCTCAGTTGAGACGTCAAGACATAGCTGATGCTTCGTGAGGGTTGGATGTAGCGAGATCTTGCAGAGGAGGAGGAAGAGGGGGCAGGGGCTGAAGAATGTCGTGTCCATTTTGACAACAGAAACCTGTATCTTCCAATTCCAACAGCAGAGCACCACAGAATCTACACTTAGCATTCCTCCAAGAGGTCGTCCATCTCCCTTCATCACTATTCAAAAATCGTCACCAATGTGCAGCTCTTTCTACAGCATTCTCTCTCTGAGGTGCAGGTTGTAGTTGTTGTTGCCGAGCCATGTGTTCACGCTGCTGAGCATTCTATAAGGAGTATTCCATCTCGCTCTTCACTGTTACTGAACTCGAGCTTGAAGTTCAGGGTCTTGCCGCCTGGCAGCATCACGCAGACGATCTTGCTCACGGTTGAGGGGCATCTGAGGCAAGGGCAGAGAGAATCAGATTCAAGTGGTAGCTGGAAGATGAAAGCATTAGAGGGAAAGAGGACGATATTAAAAAGAGAGCTTTCATTACCGGATAAGGGAGACATTAAGCTAAGCCCCAGATTTTGAATGTAGATGCTAGGAACATCAATTTCATTCGTCGCCGGATAAGGGAGTACTTAGTTCATGGGCAGAGGCGAGTATCAAAATAAGATAGAGGTGGGAGGAGGCAGGCTATGCTAAGACTGGTTGCATATCGGTGTGGGCTGACACTTTACAATACAAACAACTGATTTCCTATTGCAGGGTTCGCATTTTCAAGTTGTAGCGGATCTAGCTCAATCATGTGATTTACAACTGCCCGACCAAATTCGGCTTGAGCCGCTTTGGTTCAGAATCCGGATTCAGCAGAGTTCTGAGTCAAGGTGGAGGCCACCACGCTGCAAATCTTAGAATTTTAGTATTATTGGATACAACAACGAAACCAACAAGGAAACAATTCCTTATGGCTCACATCCCTCGGTTACGCTTTGCTACTGAAAAGTATGAACAAATTTATAGCCTTTTCCCTGTCTGTCTCATCCCACATGAGCATTCCCATCCAATATGCAGGTGTGACTTTTATGCAAGAGTGCTTGATCAAGAGAAAAAGACTTCAAGGTGAATAATCGTCCAGAAGCTTAAATCCTGACTGCATAGGGCAAGAATTAACTCAGGATTGCCAAGTTGCAGTGATTCCTTCAAGATCAGTGAGTCGGGGACTGAGTATTGAGTCTCCTTCTTTTCTTTTCAGTCCTTGAGGCTGGGCTTCTGTAAAATATGCTAAGCCTTGAGTAAAATGCCCGTGAAAGCACATCAAATCACATTTGAGAAACTCTCTGCTATCAGAGAATGGTACTGTTACCTCTGTTCCCTTTAGCTCCCTTCACATCCACTCCTTTCATTGCCTACAGACTGTACCATTCTCCCTTTCTTTGCACTCTTCGGCACAATTGCACAATCATTGGTTTTTCATTTTGGTCTCTTCCCACCTTACAACATGTACATAGGGTTAGGTCTGTTTTCGTCCTGATTCCCTAGCATTTCCACCATCTCATCTTCACTGTGGATTAGCTCACAGTAGTCACTGGTATCATGGATGTGAAGGATAGCCTATAATCAATATGCACTGTCATGACTAGCATGACTGTCAAGCCAAGAAACTATCGATTCATTTCGAGTGCCGCGTGCGCCTGAATTTTGGGAGGAAAGAGCTGATAAGATTCCTAGCCCTAACGAACACGAGATCGGCTTTATTCTGTACTCAAGAGAGCTACAACGCTGAACACTCACTTCCTTTGAACTGATGGGTCTTTAGAAGGAGTGATTTTTGAATGCCTTAGTGAAGGAGTTGGCTCGGCGTCGGAGGCAGAAACGGCCGCTTCTGGAAGTTGGAGTCCAACATCTACAGTTAGTAGGAGCTGTATCGTAAAGACACAAATAAGAACATACCAATTTTCCTACATCGCATTTCCCACTCCTCCTTGACTCCCCGCTCCAACTTTTCCAGTAATTCTTCTGCCTCCCTCACCATTCTCTTCCTCTCTCTCCTAACATTTTCGTCTCCCTCACTCTCAATCCCATCCAACTCCAATAGCAGCGACTCCAGCTGTTGCCTGAGCTCGCGATGAGGTATGTTGCACGGATGGAATGTCAGTATCGGAGACGTGAGATGCAGTGTTAAGGTAGGTGGAAGAGTGGCCGTCGAGAGCGTCGCGAGCTTGGTCGCGACTTTGGAGAGGTGAGCTGAGATGGCGGCGGATGGGTCTGGATGAAGTAAATGGGGTGGAGATTGGATTTTGTGAGCAGATGGTTCCTTGCTGACGATGCGTTGTGAGGGAGGAAGAATTGGTAGTTCATCCTGCGTTGAGGATTGGGCATTGGCTAGACAAGTTGGTCTAGATTGTTGATCTGTCTCTCCACGCCGTTCTCCTTCTCCACTACCAATCTGGTTTGGAAATCTAAGCTGCCCGAGTCTCCCCTTTGGCGCCGGCTCGTCGACAAGCTTCCATGCAGAATCATCCCTCCCACATTCAATGTGGACGGCTGCGATCAATTCGAGGCACTCTTTGACTCCGAAACCGCAGTCCAGTTCCAAGTAAATCTCCTTCGACTCCTGGAATGCCTCCAGAGAAGAATCGTACCTTCCACTTCGTAAATGAACTTCTCCAATACATCGGGTGCAGTTGGCCAATTTCAGTCGATGATCTACCGCGAGATAAATCTCTTTCGCCTCCTGGAAGGCCTGCAGAGCAGAATCGTATCTTCCACATTGGCTGAGGGCCTGTCCGATGCGTGTGTTGCAGTCAGCCAGGGCTAGGCGATGATTCACCTCGAGACAAATTTCCTTCGCCTCTTTGAATGCCCTAAGCGCAGAATCGCTCCTACTGCATCTGAGATCGACGACTCCAATGTTGTTGAGGGAAGCAGCGACACCGAGGCGGTCGCCGAGCCTGAGGTGAATCTCCTTCGCCTCCTGAAAAGCCTTCAGAGCAGAATCCAGCCTCCCACAATCGGAGTCGACTGAGCCGATATTATTGAGGCAACCAGCCACTCCACTAGCATATCCGAACTCGAGGTTGAGCTCTTTCGCCTTGTGAAAGCCCTCCAGAGCAGAATCGTACCTCTTACACCGCAAGTCGACACGGCCGATGCTTTCGAGGCAAGCGGCCAATACCAAAGGCATATTCATCTGAACGAAAATTTCTTTCGCTTCCTGGAATGCCTTCAAAGCAGAGTCGGTCCTCCAGTATCGATACTCTACATCGCCGATGCTCTTGAGACAAGCAGCGACTGATCCGGGGTTCCTCTCCTCTTCAGCAATCTTCTTCGACTCCTGGAAAGCCTGCAGAGCGGAATTGGGCCTCCCGCATAGACACTCGACTCCTCCAATGTCATGAAGGATATTTCCGACTCCACCGCGATCTCCCTCCTCCAGGTGAATCTCCATCGCCTCCTGGAATAGTTTCAGAGCAGAGTCATGCCTGCCGCGTAACGAATCGATGGTCCCCATTCGGGCGAGGCAGCCGGCGACTCCCTTGCGACACCCCTCCTCAATGTTAATCTCTTTTGCCTCGCGGAACGCCTGCAGAGCAGAGTCATGTCTCCCGCTGATCAAGTAGAGATTTGCAACTCCTTCGAGGCAAGCGGCGACGTTCTTGCGCCTCCCCTGCTCGAGAAAGATCTCTTTTGCCTCCAGATAATGTTGGATTGCATCCAGAGTGTTGCCCTTTACATGCTTTGTGGCGGCGAGATAGAACAGGAATGTCGCTACGACCGTCGACTCCTCTACGAGCGTGCGGCTGAGATCCACCACAGCTGAAGCCAGTCGAACGGAAGGGAATAAGTGAGAGTACAAGAAATGCGCGGCATCTTTGAGGAAGGCAAAAACTTGCCGTTGGAGAGGGGGTTGGGACATAGTTGTCATGAGGAGGTGCTCCAAGTTGGGGTATTCTTCCTGGAAGCACATGAATGCCGCATGTCGCTCCCTCACTTCAAATTGTTCAATCATCTGCTTCGCTGTTTGTATTTGATGAGCGACAAGTGGCTCAAGAGACAATAAAACCGATTCTAAGAACGGTGGTCGTGACAGCGACACTAGGCTGTTTAGGTGTTCACGAATTGGAGCGAGTATACGTAAACGTCGTCGACCAGTTACAACCCCACCAATCCTCTCGGCGAGCCCGATCGCGAGGATAGAATCGACAGCTTTGTAACTGTCCTCAACCGATAATATGGCCTCCAAATCATCGTGGACGAGCCCTTCTGGGGTCCAAGACAAAATTGCAAGTGCAGATAATGCTTGAGGGGATGCGGTGACTACCGGAGAACGAAGAGAAAAGGAAATCGACGACGCAAGAGCGGGTGTCCCGTCCCTTTCATCCTTCCAAAGAATATCCGTCTTCATTGCTTCCCAGAGTTCGCGCAATTGCTTGAGGGATCGATCTCTGTCATGTCGCGCTCGCAAGGCAAAGAGACGGATCGAAAGGGGATGATGATCTAAGCATGAATTGATTTCATTGATTGTTGTTTCGAGATCTGGCGAATCGCGATGGTTTTGAAAATGATGTCGAAAAAGCTTACAAGCAATGTCCTGCTCCAGGCCGCAAATGGTTACTGCAGTGAATTGCGCCCCTTGCAAATCTATCCGTTCTGCTCGATCTCCACGATGAGCGACAACCAGGACGGACCGAGCTTTATTGTTGAAGAGCAGGCTCTGAAGAAATGGTTGGAAGTTTGTCGGATCGGAACCTGCTGGAGTCTCAAGGTTGTCCAGCACTAGAAGGCACTTCTGACTTTGAAAATAGCCGGTAACCATGTCAAGCTCGGTGGTTCCTGGTAGTGGAACTAAGCAAAAGATACTGTGACATAGATGGTTCCATAGACTAGAAAAGGTATTGAAGGCGTCGCAACGAACCCAAAAGCGCCGCTCCTCTAAACGATCTTCAAGCTGCTGGGTGAAAGCTGACTTGATTTCCTCAGTGTGCAGTGTTGCCAGTGCCACCGTAGATTTGCCATTTCCTGCACCACCTACAATCGCTACGTGTTGGCCAGCCAGAGCAGCATTTTTTATCGCGCTGATTTCTTTCTCTCTTCCGAAGCACAATGGTGGGGGAGGGAGTGGTAGCTTCCTAAAGATGGCTATCCGCAGGTGGTGAGCTGCTCAAAGAAATATCATGACTTGTAGCATGGAAGAAGGTCGATATGCTTACGCTGAGTGAGAGATTTGGTCAAAGCTAAAACTTCGTGACTCATACTTTCCATGAAAGCTTTTGTCTGACCAACCACATCGTCCTTTCTCCTCCAATCCTCCCAGCCGATACCCCCTAAAGACTCGACGCAAAATCGATAGAAACAAAATCCCAGTCCTTGTTCTTGCAGGTTTATCTTAACCTCATTCGAGACTCTAGAGCAATCTTCCACGATGTCTTTCATCACTTGAGTCAGATTGTGCAGAATGCCATCAATCCTCAGGGCAGGCGTAACTCCAGTGCCTAAAGAAACAAAACAGGCGATCTCGCTTCGTTGCCCCCAAATACGCTTAGATTCTGTAATTGCCATGGTTGAAGGATTATTCCGTCCGATCGCGACGTATGTAGTGTTATCGACGGTGAGAGCTGGGAAGAAGTTTGGGGCAGCAGCCGTCGCTCTGGCTGCCTGCCAAACTGCGCAAGTTGCAGCCTTCGAAAGTGAGTCGTAAGTCCGCATTTCGCACGATACACGGGTATCGGCTTCGTAGGTGGCTACAACAAAGGTCCTACACCTCTCTTGAAAGAGTTGATCAGGGTCTTTCATCGGTACGGCACGTCCACATCCAACGGGGCTTGTAGCGTGCTGTTCTATGAGAGAGATGAAGGCATCCTCCAGCCTTTGTGCCGAAAAGGGGTAGTAGGGTTGGTCACTGTTTGCTGTTGGAGTGATACGAGCCTCCTCCGAAAAGACCTTCGCCACGATGTTCAGGTATGCATCAATACATTGACGAACGGTCATCCCAAGTCTTCCAAGCATGATGGCAATCCAACCACCTGTTGACGCTCCGCAGATAAGATCGAAGAACTCACAGGGCCGGAGCTCACGATAGTCGGGTACATCCAAGATGGCAGCCACCTGGCACATGATAGCTTCGAGCATGTACAATGTCGACAAACCTCGAATTCCACCGTTGTCAATGGCGAGGATTCGTAGACCTCTCTCATTTGGTTTCTTGATATCACCAGGGGCTCGAAAGATGCCCCGCTGAAAGTTGGACATGCAGGCAGTCGGTATTGTTGGAGAGAGGAATCTATTGGAGGTTGTGGGGACCACGAAATGGGGTGGTCATTGGGGATGACCGTGTTACAAGACTGGTCAGTCTTTGGTCCTTTCCAGAAACCTCAAGGTGTATTCGTCGGGAGGGCTTATTGAGTGGGTTTAATACCTATTCAGGACTAGTAATTAATCTGTGACGAGCTGTAAACACCTAACCATTTGCCAGTTTGTCATCTAACAAGTTTTCAAAGAGTCTCTGGAAGTGACAGACTGTCAACCTAATGAAGCAAACACAGTTTGTGCAATGATTAGAGAATCACCACATTGGCAACCTGTAGCAAGAGTTGACATGATGACAGCATGAACAATCCCTGACCAACTATGTGGCTCCGTGGGCAATATGAAACATTCCTTTGTTTCTAAGTTGCATGTTAATACGGCGCAATGGAGGTTTCACATGTAACACTTTTGGGACAGAGCATAAACAAGCAAAAAAGCAAGTTTATCTAGCTAGCACAACAACTGAACGTTATTGAACACCCATGGCTTTGCTGTCTAATGAATGCGTTTATTGTCTGAAATTTGTGTCAGAACGTTGTCCTTTCTCCCACATAAGTGGGCAAGAATCAGACCACAATCCAGTTATCTCAGCAATCTGATCTGACAGGCGATGGACAATGTCAAGTCCGAGAAGAAGGGGGACTGTCGTAGGAAATTACAGAGATGAACTGCTTTCATGCAGAAACACCACAGGAAAGAGACAGCAAAGTGTTTATTTCTGGCAAAGATAGCTCCAATGGTGTTTAGAGACACGAATAAAATGAGCAATAAACTCATTTATAGGCTTTAAACACATCGTTTTAGCGACCACAATGCAACTAAACAGAATGGTACTCATGTTTACCAACAACATTGAGATGCTGCTGCTCATAGAAAACGGCTTAGCAACGGCGATATTCAAATATCTATGTGCGACTAAGCAATGAAGTCAATGAACGCTAGCTCAGTGCTCCTAACCAAGTGCTGCTTTGTGGAGCTGTTGTCGTAATACGCTAAACACGGAACTCACAATTGAGATAATGCAGTTTGCAATCTTTATTTTCACTCAATTTCTGTGCTTGACACCTACTTTCCTCTTCATTTACTCGTCGCCCTTCAGCACGTCTATTATCTTTACAGTATCCTTCTCGACCAGCTAGACTGCGTCCAAGCTGCGACTGTCTCCCCGTGTCACCCGGTGAAATCGTCGTTCTGTCCCACAAACCTTCCCCAACCCCAACCTGAGCAAACCTGACGTCAAAAAGCCGAAGCTCGACCGCAAAGCACTCAAAAACGACGATCCTCTCAATTATCGCCCCGCTGTCGCAAGCCAACTCATCTTCAAAGCTAAAGTAGCTGCCTCGGCTCACGTTTGGGATTGGCTCGACTGGATCGCAGTCGTGGCGTTAGCGTGACATTGACAGTTTGTTTGGAGATTGGATCTTGGCTTTTGGTGCCTTAACAGGAACTTTGCTGGTGAGTTGTCTTTGTTGTGCTCGGGGAGAGGGAGTGGAGTCCTCTTTTGTACTAGCTCGCGTTGGGAATGAGGACTTGGTCACCATGAGGTGGCGAAGGAGGTGTCCACAAAGTTACTTGCTGTTTCGTTCCAGTTTAAACGCTTTTGCTTTGACACTATTCATCTACATGTCGAGAGACTGAGGGTACTGCATAATAGTTCTCACCGCTTTGCCTGCTAGTGGTGTAAAGGAGCCTCAGCGAAATTTGATTTGTAATGAGGGCTGCGACGCGCTTCCACAGCACTGAACTTTGGTCAAGTAAAGTGTTACCATTCGGAGGAAGCCCTAAGACTTTGACTTTTCACTTTGTGTTATGAAGGTGAATGCATGTTGGCTTTCGATGTCATTACAAATGGCTCAATTGAAAGTACCCTGTCTTGGTTCTACTTCCTTTCAACGAATAGTGACTGAATGTTCTATCTCTCCGCTCGTTGACCGTCAGTATCAAAGAAGACATGAGAGGAAATTGGTGTTATCCTGCCAGGAGAGCTGCTCCCCCAGGCTGCATGTAAAAGTTCGTTGGATTGTCATAATGATATCGAAATCATGCCTTCGGCTTCAGCATACTCACAGATGGTTTCTACCAGTCTGCAAGATAGCATGGCACCTTCATCTCCCGTTATACGTCAACCAGATGGACCAACCACTCCGAGCCGCGCTGCTGCGATAGCTGCTCGCAATATAACCGCCATTCGCATTCCCTCCTCCTCCTCCATCTCTCGTACTCGTTTTATTCACACGCCGACGGAAAGCATTCACTCTACGTCTCCCGACTACCGAAAAATCCGGCGTATAGACTCCATCGACTCGGCAGTGTCTGCGGATGGGGAACACTCTTCCTTCCGTCTACAGGCATCCGATAAAGACCGCGTAGATTCCGGTTACTATGGCTCTGTGGCACGTAGAGAAACCAGCCCGTTGCGGTCCAGGGAGACGAGCCCTTTCACTTCCAGAAGAGGCACAGAGCCTCAGGCGTACTCGTACGCTTCGACCTCGGGACCATTCCGTCAAAGCCGATGGAAGTCGAACGATGACGAGGATGGGGAAAGCGTCATCTTGCGCTCCCCTCCTCCTTCAGCTGAGTTCGAAGAGAGCTTCTGGAGGAGAGACAAGGATGTTCGTTCGCTGGCTCAGCGTGGAAGCGAGACATCGTTGCACAGTCAGGGTCAAAGAAGAGAGATGAATGAGTTTCGAAGACACAAGAGGGACTTGCAGAAGAGCATTGAATTGGGCGCTCGAAGAGAAGAGGAGAGACGGTCGAAGAGAGAAGGCGGTGGGAAGGAGAATAAAGGGAAATCGAGGATCCCATCTCTTGCGGCTGAACAAGCGAAACTGGCTAAACCCTCGTCCGTTCCTGACTTCAAATATCCCTCTTCGTCGGCCATGCCTATCGTTCCTCCTTCAAAACGTGTTGCATCGTCATCGGCCGCGAACATAAAATCCGTCCCGATTGTTACCCCTAAACCCCTTCCCCCTTCCTCTCCATTGCGATCTGTCACCCCGTTGCCTTTAACTCGCGGAGAGAGCTCGAAAACGATCCGTCCCTTCGAGGGCGTTGACACCAGCACCTCCACTCGCCGTCCTTCGCTTAAAGAATATCATCGTCCAAATTCGAAGGTTTATACTCCGTTCATGGATCAGCCGCCAACATTTTCGGATGAAGAAGATGAGAGTGAGCAAGCGAAGGAAGGTAGGACATGCGGGATATTCGGGTGCTTAAGGAGGACGCGAAGCAATGACGTCGAACGAGGCGGGAAGGTCGCTCGCTCGTCTGAAGCAGTAGAGACCGATCCGCTTATCTCGTCGAATTTGGCATCGAAAAACCGTCGTGTTGCAACACTGCGGTCACTTTACTTCCTCGTCCTCTTCGTTGCTGTCTTTCTCTTTGGTGCCATAGCGTTCCATTTGGATCTCGAGAGAATGACGAAATGGAAGGAGCACGTTGGGAAACTCGTGGAAGAGTGGTTCGGTCCCAGTTCTGGGATGTAGATTTGAAGAAGGACTGACTCCATGGAGTCACATATTTTTTATCATCATCATGACACGCGCATACACGATTTTCGAAAAGTATCATTCTATCATTAGCAGTAGCTTCATATATTACATGTTCGGTGCTTTCTCTGTCGCTACTGGATAGTCTTACTATATAAACCCTTAGCACTGCAGCCATTCTTCTCTCGCTGCAGTTTTTCTGTTTCTCGTTTTTCGAGAGCTTTTTGGGATCAGTCATGTCAGTAACGTTAGTAACGTCGTGCAATGCAACTTACTCCATCCATTAACACTCGACACATTACGTCGACTGACGCAAATGTCAATCCAAACTAGTAACTAGTGATGAATATCGAATAATAGTAATACATTATTGTAATGACCAGTCAGAACAACGTCTTCAACTAAGACAATCCAGAGATTTATCTCATTATTAAAGCAGATTAGTGCCCCTGTTGCTTTGCCCTTTGCACAATGGCAATGAAACGTTAGGCGAGATAGTCTTGGCAGCAAGTCTTGGCGGTCGTCATTAGCGTATCGTTAAATGTGCCTCCGTTTCCAAGGCTGCTCACAAAAACGACGACGAGGCCTCATCCCAACATCCAAATCACAAGCATCAACCAGCAGACGACAGAACTGAATCTTTTATAACGTACTTACAAGCGAACACGAAATCGAAGCGACAGAAACCTAGAAATTGAGGATCAGATTCCGATCAAATATGGCGTTCTCCAAACCTCCTTTCCTTTTGATCATCGCGTTTGTGTTGCTCTTTTTCGTGTCTAGGGTTAACGCCTTTGGTGCTGGTGAGTTTTTACATCGATCTAGTTGCATGGTGCGGGAGGGGGAAGATTGTTCTTTATCAGATGAACTATGCGACTGTGTCTTCAAACAGCTACGTAGCTGTGGAAACAGATGGCGATTCAACCATCGCATTTTGTTGTTGTGTTATTGTGATCGACATTAAGTGAGATTGCTAATAATGGAAACGCAACAGGCGAGATCCCCTCATTCTCCTATTGCCACGATTCTGCCTACAGGCATGGCGATATTGAAAGCACCCTCGAAGAGCTGTTGAGATGGGAAGGAAGGACTGATGGAGATGGAGGACATCACGGAGGAGGAGGAGGATTGCTGGGAGCTGCTGTGCGTTTGCTCATCTCTCAACTGAATCCAAGGACAACGGTCTGATTAACATGTGCGGATGCTTTGGTTCATAGGTCGGAATATTGAGCGCAGCGGCAACGGCAGCGAAGGGAGGAGCGAGGTTTAGCAAGTCTGATGTGAAGAGAGTTTACTTCGTGCGTATCTCATTATCCTTGTCCACGACTTTGGCATATGCTCTCCTTTCTCTGCGAATTGACGAAGATGTGGTGTAGGGCAACTGGCTCCGCGATTATTCACAGGCCATGGACATCGCCGGTCTTTCTCACGCGACGGCAGATACCATCGTCCTTGTGCTTTCCGTGCTGGGATTCATGAGCTTTGGATATGCAACTGAGGAGTTCGAATTGACGGCAGAAAGGCTGGGAACCTATCAAACGGTTGAACATATCGATAATCCCAAGGGTTACGGAGGGAACGAAGACCCGAGAAAGTATCATCCGAAACTCAGACCCCCTGTGGACCCGCAAGAGTTGGAGATCGATGAAAGGACGGGAATGAAGAATTATATTGCGAAGGAAGGGCAGAGGTACGATACCGCTGCCGCACATGTGAGGAGATCTTTGCTGAAAGCTATCGGTTTGCAACTATCCTCTGCTTCATTTGCACGCGGCTTCTGAGAAAGAATATAGAACTTGCTCAGCGAAGCGGAGGCAGAGACTCTCCGGAGCTCTTCGAAGCTTACAGGTTGTTAGGCGGTGCGCTGCATACTTTGGAGGACTTGTTGGCGCACAGTAATTGGTGGTACGCCACTTCCATACATCTCCGCCACAAGGGTGACACTGACACAATCGACGCAATCCAGCGAACTCACGTTGAGGAAGATGGGACACGACTCCGTATTCACACATGTTGGCGATAATGTTACTATTCGCACCAATAACGGCGAAGTCTCTCCGTTGGTAACCGGCACCTTTGGGAGCGCCGATTTCAGTGCGACCTTTTATTATCATCAGGGAAATTACTGATAGATGCGGGCAGTCTTCAGTGTTATGGGTGAAGCACAAGACAAGCTTTCGGAATCCTCGATTGCAGAATTGGACAAAAAGATGCAGAGCTCGAAAGGAAAGGAAGGGCAGCTTGAGGTTATCAAGAGTAAGCTCCCTATTAGCCCGATTGAATGTGCGTACTATAACCCTTTTCTCGCAGACATCTTTTCCAAAATCGGCGGAGGTGGTGGAGACGAGAAAGTATCCCAAGCTGAAGAAATGCAGAAGAAAGCCGTTGATTTCAATCCTGATGATGTCGCAAGCGAAGAAGTCCAGCGTGCCCTGACTGACGGTTCGCGTCTCTTCCTTTCCAAATAAGAGACAGGTCTTAGGCTGATGGTTTACTCAGCTTTGAAGTGGAGAGACGGTGTGATGCGAGACATCGAAGCAACCGTAGAGAAAATCCCCGGTCTTCAGAATTTGGTTGAAGAGCTCACGGAAGCTGTGAACGTCTTCGTCTATACAACCATTCAACCTTACATTCAGGTAAGCTCATCCCTCAGCGGAGCTTTGCTCCAAAAGCAGACAGGCAAACCAAGTTGAAACTTACCACTAGACATTACTATCCACGGTCTCAGATGGACTTAGCAAAGGCAGCCGGGAGGTAATTGACCAAGACGACCAGTACGAAGTGTTCGACAATCCTCAAGCTTCAGACCCCTCACATTCAATGATATCAAAGGATCATTTCGACAATATCCTAAACGATCCTGCTGTACGCTTACCAACGTTCTTAAGAAGGGAAGACTGATGCTTGAATGACAGGGACGAATTGCTAAAGTCGTGGTGAGGGAGGCAGTTACGAGGGTCGTCAGCGCTTGGAGTGGGAGAATGGATGCGAACCAAGCCGTTGACGAGGTATTTTGTTATTTCCTGGTCTTTGGGCCAGAATATTGAAGAGAGAGGTAACAGATCCTTGAGACGTTCCATCACCCGTACATTGCAAATGGTCGTTCCGGTATTCAGGAGAAAATGGCAGATGAGATGAGGAGGTGGTTCGAAGGTTTGTCGAGGGAGGACCAGAACACTGTTATCCAAAGGCTCTCTAAGGTTCTCATCCCATTGACCTACTATGCTTGACCTAATTTGCCATTCGGTGGGAACAGGAAAGCGTGAGGGAAGGCGACAATAAACGTATTGGTGCCGACGAGAATACGAAGGTGCACGGGGCATGTGTAGGAAGGAAGGCGCCTCATCCTCAAGGTGGAAGGGGCGGAGGCGGAGCGCGAATTCAGAGCCAAGGATATGGTGGTCAATCAGGCAGTCACGGTCAGGGATACGGTGGACAGTCTGGAAGGCATGAATCCTCATACGGCCAGCATGAATCATCGTATGGCGGCCAATCTGGCAGAAACGAATCTTCTTATGGCCAGTCTGGAAGAACTGAACCGTCGTACGGCCAATCGTATGGGCAGGCTGGGAGAACAGAACCGTCATACGGCCAGTCGTATGGTCAGTCTGGAAGGGAGGAATCTTCATACGGAAGACAATCCGGAAGGAATGAATCATCATACGGCGAAGGCAGGACGGAAGAATCTTTTGGTGGTAGAACCGCTGGTGCTTACGGCGGAGGGGACAATGAATACGGATCGGGAGGAAGAAGCGGTGGCGAATATGGTTCTTCGCGAAACGAATATGGGTCTCGAAGGGACGATAACAACGAGTACGGATCTTCTCGCAATGAGTTTGGGTCTTCCCGCAACGAGCATGGGTCTCGAAGGGATGACAACGAGTCGGGAAGAAGGGGCGACAACGAATATGGCTCCTCCCGCAACGAGTATGGGTCTTCCAGGAACGAGGACTCGTACGGCGGCGGTAATCAGTATGGTTCATCTACCGGAAGGGACAATCAACAGGGTGGACACGGTCATCACGGTGGTGGCGGTCGTCATCATGGTGGATTAGGAGAGGAAGCGGAACAGACCTCTTATGGTCGTGGAGGAGGAGGGGGATCAGGGGAAGATACCTTCAGTGGGGGTTATAATAGAGGAGGAGACTCTCGGTCAGGCGGTTACGGTGGTAGCGGTGGTGGTTATGGAGGTGGTGGATCCAGACCCTACGGGGAGCGGGATGAAGAGAGCTATTCTGCCAACCGAAACGAAGACATCTTCCAAAACACTTACGGGAGCTCGTTCGAGAGGAGCGACCAAAATGATGGAGGAGGCTATGGAAGTGGTGGTGGTTACGGTAGTGGAGGAAGGGAAGAGAGGCACGGAGGAGGCGGTGGATGGCAAGGTGCGAGGGAGGAGGGAGGATATGGAGGCAGGGGAGGAGGAAGGGATGATAGCTACGGTGTCGAGAGGATGAACATTCGGGATGATGACGAGGAAGGAAGGAGGGGAGGGCATCAAGGTTCGTCCAAGCCACTGTTGTAGACCGAGGATTAATTTTTGGACCAGGCGGCCGGCGCCACGGCGACGACGATGAGGAGGACGAAGGGAGGAGAGGTCATCATCACGGTTTGTCCCTCTTGCATTGATAACGTCAGCTTATCTTCGCGCAGGCGGTCATCATGGAGGCAACAGGTACGATTGATTGTGCCGTGGATGCGAAGAACCATGCAACTCTCAACTCTCAACTCTCGAGTGGACGATTGTACCGAAACAAATAAACGCAAAAGTGAAGCGAAAATAAGATGTATTGAATAATGTAGAAGGAAAATGAAAAATCAGTAGGATCTAACCGCTTCTGCTTGCTGAATAGGTCCGTCCTCGCTTGACCTCCTTCACCTTGTGATTGCAGCGAGAGACAAGGGTTTTCGCCATTTACAAACTTCACGATCACATCATAAAACGATCGTCATACCATCATGCACCCTCGTGCTCTCCAGCTGCACGGATAGAAGCTAATTATAACGAGTCCTCTGTTCTCTCGCGAACAAGGTGAACTGTTTTGCCTCGTATAAGAGGGAGGGAGAGTTAGGGGAGGTACTGCCCATCAGCTGAACCTGGGGAAACCCATAACAATGTTGTCTACCTTCCTTCCTGTCTTCGTGTCTTTATTTCTAAGGTGCAAAGCTGCGGCTATTCCGGGGAGTCATGATTTCAAGATGGAGGTAACATCTTTCGAGCAGCTTGTAACGTCGAACCCTTCCGATGGGTTAGTGCTGCACAACATCTCGAGTCCAGACGGAAGCATTCGGGGTTCGTTCCTCGAATTAGGCGGCAGCGCATACTCTCTCTTTGTTAAAGTGCGTCCACCGCTTTGTGCCGCTGCAGGCTGCATGTCTAACGCTGGAGTGGAATAGGACAAGGACGGTGACTTTCGAGATGTTATCCTCGGATTCGATGACTTCGTTTGTGATTTTTCTGGGAGCTGCACAGTGGGCTGAAAGTGTGTGAATGGCAGGAGCTTTATACCCAGATTCGAGCGCAGTTTGGTGCTGCAGTTGGGAGATATGCAGGAAGGATCAGGAACGGGACATACTCGATTCCCACTACACATAATACCGCCATCAACAATTCTCTGCCTGCTGGGATTGAGATCTTTCATACCACACTGAACGAGAATAATGGTGCGTCTCTATACAATGATTTCTATATGTTCTCATCATCTGGTGTACCGATCCAGTTACAACGCTTCACGGTGGAGCTAAAGGCTATGATTTGAGAGCATGGTCATACATAGATTCTACACCTCATTCTCTCACGTTAGGTCTACTAGACAAGGTCCGTCCTCTCCTCCCAACCTCTAAAACCTCATCTGACCCGGTGGTGAAGAATGGAACGGAAGGCTTTGGTGGCTCCGTCTACACGGAGTTGACATACACGCTCACATCTACTAGTTGGCATCTGCGCTTCCTCTCCCGCGTCCTCGAGGGGAAAACGCCCGTCAAACTCACGTCTCACGCATATTGGAACCTAGAAGGATACCACGCTTATACCAACGATACCAACCGTACCTTCCTCGACTCCCACAATCTCCAACTCAACGCGGATCGCGCTCTGCAGGTTGATGCAGCTCTCCTCCCAACGGGTGAGATATTGGACGTGGATAATGTTCCAGGTCTCGATTTTAGGACGGACAAACCTCTGGTGGACCATTTCGTGACGAATGGCACGACGCCGTTTTGTGGACCGGGCTGCGATGGGATTAACATATGTGCTTGTTCTCTCATCTCGTGATGAAGGAAGCTGATGGATTGGGCGAAGGTATGATATACGAAGATGATCGGTCAACGAAGAAGCCAGCTTTGACGCTGCGGAGTGTAGATTCTGGAATCAAGTGCGCTTTTCATTCGTTTGTTCTCGTTTATCACAGTGACGCTCACCATGACTTTCTTTCATGAAGTATGGACGTCTACACAAATCAGCCATCTGTGGAAGTGTGGACGTGCGAAGGCATCGGAGTGGCTTCTCTTCCCCGGAAGGCTTCCCAGGGAGGAGCAACGGCTGGGATTTATGGTTCTCGAAGTGTAAGCTTTGCGCCATCTATACCGTCCTGTGTTAACGAGGTTATGGCATGCAGTGCGTCGCGTTAGAACAAGGTGGATGGGACGATGCCATTAATCATCCTGAATGGGGCCAGAATCAAATTTACAAAGAAGGAGAAGTGGTAGTTTGGGAGAGCGAGTACAGGTTCTCCGTCGTATGATAATGCAAAGACAATCTTGGACTTTGTCATGTCACGAAAGCTGCTAATAGCAGCACGGACAAGCAGCCTCACGTCAATGATGTCCAAATGATCTCGACCTTTGAGAGTGAGAATCACGTGATATCGCTTCAAACGCCGTCCACGGATTCGTGGTCCTGGATAGATCTATGACGCAACGGCAGCCACACCCAACAACGACATCTCTGAGCCAGTCTGAGCCAGTCCAACTGCAGCATAAGGAATGGAGAAGCACGGTGGCCGAGAGGTGGATGAGACGAAGGAAAGGGAGAGAGAAGCGAGCGTATCAGCCGTCTGGAGGCACAGGGCTTTTGCTTTGGCTGGCGCTGCATTGGGACCTCTGAGCATGGTCTTTGCGCTGCCTGCTTTAACGGAAGATTGGTACGTCCTTTCTTTGGTTATGAATGGTGGTGCGGTGTGCACAAAGGAGAGTGGCGTGTAATGGTTCCATCTGCTGGACCACAGCGAAGTGTACTTGATGATCTCTGTGAGAACGTACGATGAGGTCTACGCGTCTGAGGATGAAGCGCAAGTTCATTCCACCTGACAGGAGAAGCCTCTGTAGCCTAAATGTATAAAACAAGCTCTCGTATGCCACTGTCCAAAGAGAATCTGATCACAAATGTTGTTGCAAAGGTATGTGCGCGACAATCCAGACGGTTCAAGGACGACACGTTCCGATCCCACGCTCGTCGTAGTCGGTGGATCCTTCGCTCTCGCCCTCAACGCCATCGGCAGCCTTCTGTGCGTCGTGCGCTTGCACAGCAAGACACCTCGACGGTACATCGTCCTCGGAGGGACCTGTTTTCTCCTTTCGACACTCATCTCACTCCTCAATGTATCCATCTTTGCAGGTCTCAGGAATAGGGAGCCGGCGGATGGGTTCCGATATGCGTTGTCGTATTGGGTCACTGTTTGCCTGGTTTGCTGTGATGCTGTTATCACAGTCTGTTTGGCGGTTGAATGGACGAGGAAGGGCGTGTTGAAGGTCTTGAGCGAGAAGGAGAGGATCTTGGTACTCTCCTACACTATTTTTCTTACAGTCATCAGCTTCGGAACTCTCATCAATAAATTCCTCATCCTGGAAACTTATCCAACAACTACCATCCCTCAACCACAACGCACAACGTATGCGCTTCTCTTTTTGGCTGAATCGCAGACTTGTTGATGCTCCTGCAGGTTTGTGGATACGCTCTATTTCACTGTTCAGACTGTTATCACTACAGGTAAAGATTCAATGCATGATGGGAGGCAATGGCTGAGACTGCCGTGATGCAGGGTTTGGAGATATTGTACCTCAATCGTTTGGAGCGAGATTATTCGCATATTTCAACAATACTCTTGGGATAGTTTGTTTCGGTATCTGTCGTCTTTTCCCACTTCAACGTTCCTGACGCTCAACCATTCACGCAGGTGTTTTCGTTGTGGCTCTGCGAGAGAGCGTGAGTTTTTTCATCGCCATTTATTTATTTTTTTGTGTTGAAGCGATTGCAGGTGATCGAATACCTCGAGGAATCGTATAAGGAAAGAGAGAAGCGGATGCTTTCGCGGTTTGCGAGGAGGAAGAGGATCCCGTTCAGTTGTCTAGCTGAAAAGGTGGAGGAGGCGCTCGAGGAAGAGACGGACTTTGAGAAGAAGGAGAGGGTTAAGAAGGAGTTGAAGAGGCTGAGGAGACGAGACTTCAGGTCGAAGATTGTCATATCTACACTCTTCTTTCTCCTCTTTTGGGCGGTGAATTTCATCCTCCCCATTATGCGTGATAGTGTTGAATAGCGTTGTTTTAGATTGGTTCGGTGGCTTACGTCTACCTTGAAAAATGGTCTTATTGGGACTCAATCTGGTTCTCTTATGTTGCGTTCACAACCGTCGGATACGGAGACTTGTTCCCGACAACACAGGCGGGAAAAGCCTTCTTCGTTGCCTGGTCTGTACACGCCAAATGTCTCATGGTCTAGTCTAGTGGATTGACGAACTTGCAGGTCGTTTTTTGGAGCAGCAGACGTGACCATTTTCTTCTCAGTCCTTCAGGAAGCGTTCAGTTCCAAGTTCAGTGGGTATCTCTGCTCCCTTATATACTTTGTCTCATGCAGCGATAGAACATGCTTTCGCGGATGGAGACCACTTATTGGAGGATGTCGATCATGAGTACGCTCGGAAGATAGGCATTGAGAAACCTGTTCACCTTGCAGAGACATCAAAGCGTCGTCCTTCTGAGAAACGATCCGAAGCACCTTCGAAAGAGAAGGATCAAAATGGTGGGGACGATTTTCGTGCCAAGTTTGAGGAGGCGAAGCGAGCGATGGAAGAGCTCATGAGGGATGAGAAAGGACCGAAGGATGAGGTATGCAGTCTTTTTGTTTGTGATGGCGTTAACAGTTATGTAGGAACGCAAGGCATTGAAACAGTATTTGGAATCGGTTCTCTCGAGGTTGCGCTATGCATCTGTGGAAGGGAAATAAACGTCCATAATTTGTTTCGTTTCGGCTTTCTTGTTTCGGCTTTCTTGTTGATATTTTGGGCCATTCAGGAGGAAGATTCTGAGAGTTAGGCATGTGTTTTGATTCTGACTGATACCAGCTGTAACGAGTTTCTACTGTGAATAATGTATAAAATGTTGCAAATTGAGAAAGGGAATGAGGGGATGAGAGAGCGAGATGTGGGAAGCTCAACTGGGACTGGGATTTTGAACTGTCAAGGAGCGCGATGACGGATGAGAAAGACTAGAATCAGGCATGGTGATACCAGGAGGATCTGTGAAGAGGGGGAAGATGTCCCGCATTAGTTTGTGATGGGAACAAAGAACTTGTGCCAACTCGGACCATAGGAGTAGACGAGCAACTTCTGCTCAGTTTTCTAGAGGCATGGGATCGTGTTGGGAGTGGAATGTTGACCCGGTGATTGGCTGTTTTACCCTTCTTCGGCCAAGATAAACGAGCATGTACTTGAATCCAAGTCAGGGCGAAGTAAGTCAGAAAGAAAGAAGCATGCGTCCCTCGATCGAACACATTTACTTGCACATCCGCCGAGCAATATTTGTGTGGCTCCACATCTTAGACAAATGCAAACCCATCGTCAAAGCTACTCCTTAGGAAGTTCTTATGCGATCTCAAGGTGGTGGAGGCCATAAGGTTCAAGCTTGATGTTGACCGTCAAGAATCACACAGAGATTATAGTAACGATCATTTCATCTTCATGAGCCAGAATACATTAGTTCTTCTTCATCCCTCCCAATTCGACCATCCAAGCCGTCGCAATGATGGAGAACTTTCTCATGTGCGAAAAGCTGAACTCCTCGTGATTGATGGTATCTCTCACAGAATGTGCGCTGGAGAAAGAGTTACTCATACTCGACGATGTCAAAAGAAAGAGGGCGGACTAAGGAGAGAAGTCCTGAAAGATGCTCTCTGCGCTGCCTGCGCTCGGATAGCCCGCGTTGAAGAAGGAGGCGTGATCGCTACATCCGTAATGGCAGAGGGTCTCAGCGAAAGGGATATCAACTAAAGTCGAGCGACATCATCAGTGTCCCAGACTTGAATTTGAACAGTGGATGGGAACGCACGATGCTCAGTCACCAGTTTT
Source organism: Atractiella rhizophila (assembly GCA_021432655.1). Classification (NCBI taxonomy): domain Eukaryota; kingdom Fungi; phylum Basidiomycota; class Atractiellomycetes; order Atractiellales; family Hoehnelomycetaceae; genus Atractiella; species Atractiella rhizophila. Next base: position 131,860 of record MU271207.1, on the reverse strand, counting down.
TCGAGGAACGCAGTCGCGTTGGGGTTGACGTAGTCTGCAAAGATACCGAACGTCTCTGGCCTCCCCTGTTTCAACCAGGCTGTCATATCCATCTGGACAAACTTTGTCAATAATGGCCCGAACCTGGAGGAGGTGAAGGTTGAAGAACCTGTAGCATCCCTTTCACCTTCACGTTATCCGCCTTGTACGCCTTTGCGATCGCCTGACTTCCGAGTAATCCAGCTTCAAGAGGCAACCAGCCAGTAAGCACTTGTATCGATAGAACCAGGCGTGAGAAACTCACCTTCTTCAGCAGAGTACCACTGAAACTCGATCTCCTCGTCAGACTCCCATCCATCCTTTACCAGCTGGAGGACGGCGGCAAGTGCGCCGAGGTTAGAAGTCGTACCGCTGCCGTCGTCGTCCGCTCTGGACCAAAACATTCTCTCATCAGTTGGTACTCTCCAAGGAAAGGGATGAAACGATGTGAAAGAAAACGAACCCAGGAGCAGGGAGGAAAGGGAGCATGTTGGCGCTGTCCAGATGCGCACCGGTAATAACTTTCCGAGCTGAGGGAGACGCAGAGGGGAAGGTCAGGATCCAAGAGTTCTGACCCCAGGAGTGGGGGAAGGCTTTCAGGACTGGAGCTTTCTCAGGAGAGAGGTCGTAAGAGTTAACTGTCAGGATTCGATTGTGTCAATAATGTATTAGGCGAAGAGAGCAGAAGAGGCAAACCGAGAGCGAGGATCTGAGCGCCTAACCAATCGGAAGCTTCAGCACCATAACGAGAGCGATAGTACCTTTTGCCAACATAATCGATTTCAATTTCACCAGGGCAAGACGCAAGAGTGGCTTACCGGGTTGTGAATCCAGAATATTCGGTCAAGAACTCTTCCATCTTGTCTTCGTTCCAGGTATTTGCAAACGCGTCCTTGAGATCCTCACGAGTGTATTTCAGGTCCGGGACTAATACACACTCAGTTTCTATTCGTTCTTATCCTAGTCGTGAGGGGAAAGGAGCGGCGTAGCGTACTAGAGAAAGGATCCTCCTCTACTTCTGGACTTTGTTGTACAAAAGGGCTCGAATAGTCAAACGCGAGGGAGTCGGTGACGTCAATGAAAGCTTTCCCCTGTAGACGAAGGAGAGTCTTTTCTCCTTCCGTGATGCGGTGGATATCCTTAGCGTCTGGAGAGAGTTGGACGTATCTATTGCCATTGTGTGTTAGGAAGTCCAGTCAACCGAATTGGAGCGGGAGCATTTCGTTACAACTCAAAGCACACAAATTTTCGAACAAGACATAGACGTCAAACTCGACATCGAAGGTAAGTCATTGATGTTAACTGCATCCTGGGGGCGGCGAGCCTCATCATGGCTGTAGTACCCATTGTGATACAGAGGGACAGGACAGGTGATGTAATAACCGCCAGAGCAATGCAGGTCAAGCCATCCAGTTTATTTCAGAGCAAATAAGCTAATAACTCTTCAGAAATGGTACAGCTACACTGTAGACGTGTTCGTAAACCGAAAATTCGAAGCTTGTTCCAGTGGAACAATTTGAATTGAATAATAAGCCTGATACGCACCTTTCTTCGGTCTCGACCTGAAGAAACTCCCTAAGCATCTCCATCATGGTATCTTCGAGACCGAACTCTTCCAATGGAGGGAAGCCCAATGTCTCGAATGCATTATGAAATCCAGGCGCTGTTGGGGTCTCAGGTTGTTCAAATTGAGGTTGGAAGACGAGCTGTTCGCTGTGTCTGTCATCTGAGACGCTCCACTGGAGTGAGGCTGAGTAAGCGGAGGCACTGAGGGCTAGAAAGAGCAAAGGGGACATCGTAGGTATCGTGAGGTATTGGACGTTCAGAAGTTTTGTTGGACGTCTGGTTATACTTGTTATCGATAGTAAACGCCGACAAGGGCACCAAACAATGTTAAGCTTTCTTTTGCTGGATCCAGATCCAACATGTCTCAATCACGTTTTGCCTACGTGAAGACCTTCGAGCTGCCCGATTCACTCTTACCCTCCACATATCTTGTCCTCAGGCTCGATGGCAAGGGATTCTCGAAGTTCTCCACTGCCAAAGGTTTCACAAAGCCAAACGATGAACGTGCTCTCAAACTCATGAATAGCGCAGCTGAGACGTTGATGAGGCAGCTGGGGAAGGAGAACATCATGTGTGCTTTTGGTGAGAGTGACGAATACAGGTGCGTTCTCTCCTTCTTCGCTACAGAGATCGAAATCGTATCAATAATGAGGAACAGTTTTGTGATCTCGCCTCACTGCTCCTTGTACAATCGTCGAGAGAGGTGAGATTTTACCTCTTGCGCGACTTACCCATATTTCTCACGATAATTCACAAGCAAGATCCTCTCAACCTGCGTCTCGATATTTACCTCCGCATACTGCTCGCACTGGCCACGATTCTTTCCAACCATTCCATTATTAGACGATTCAAATGAGATTCCAGCCTTCGATGGACGGTCCGTTCTTTTATGCCTCTCGATATCTCTCTTCTGATCCATACAGCAGAATAGTGCAGTATCCTTTAAAAGCTATCGTCATTGATTACCTGAAATGGCGCCAAGTAGACAGTGAGTTCCTCCTTGGCTTCATCCGTCCCTTTTTTCCCGTCGGAATGGCCTTCATCCTCCTTTCGTCCTCTAGCGCACATCAACAATCTCTATAACACTGTATTTTGGGCACTGGTCCAACGAGGAGAGATGACGGCCAAACAAGCCCATGCAGAATTGAGCGTTCGTGTCTCTCCTCCGCTCTTCCGCCCTCGTTCTCGTTGCTGGCTAACAGAGTCGACTAAATGGGGGGATCAGGGTACTGTCAGTTCACAGAAGCATGAAATCCTCTTCTCACGATTTGGCATGAACTACAACGAGGAGCCAGAGATGTTCAAGAAGGGTAGTTTGCTCGTTTGGGAGGAGGTCGAAGAGGCAGTCGCTCCTCCGATTGCGCCAAAAGCTGAGAATGAAAATCAACACACGAGCGAGGAAAAGGAGAAGCATAGAAAGGAGCGCAAGAGGAAGGAGAAGAAGTCGTTCCGGATTGCGGTCGTGCATGAGGATATGCTGAAGGATGAGTTTTGGGCTGAGGGTAGAGGAAGAACTTTACTGGACTGATCGATAAGATGGTGAATGTGCATTAGAACTGTTTAGAATGAATAAAATGAAAGTGCAATGTACAATACACAATATATTCGTGACAGACGATAATTTTTTACGAGACGTTCCTGTTTGCGAGGTTGGTTCAAAATTTTGGCTGAAATAGTCTGAGAGGAACAGAAACCAAAAGCACAACGTAGAATAGAACATTCCAAAGGAGAATTTGGAGGGTCAAAGACCGACATTGAACAGGGTTCGTGTAAGTTGGAGGAGACCTGGTAGGCTGAGTGATCCCTTCTTGAGGTCGGGCTTGAAGAAATGCTAACCTTGTTGACAATGATCAGTACTGGAAATAAATGGTTAAGGTTAAACAGAACAATAACAGCCTAGGTCTATGCACTGGATCCAACAGGAATATCTTTGTCGGTCATCATCTTGCTGCAGGAACCTGCCGGTTGAGCAACCCAACTTTGTTTTCAAGCTACAAAGTGCCGCGGTGGTGCGAAAGTTATTCTAACCAAGTGAATTTATTTGTTGAGGTTTAGGTTACAGATTCGAGTGGACATGTAAGTTGGTGCGCCATGATATGTGAAACATTTGTGAGAGTGCAGATGAGTAACGTGGTGGCGGCTTCAAAATAGGTCTGCTCCTTTTTCAAATGTTCAAAATTCAACACATCGCATCGTTTCTTTATTTTATCCAGGTGCAACTCTTCAATTCCGCGTTTGTTGGATAGACTCCATGGACGCTCTCCCTGATGTTGATGACTCCATCGACGGCTTGACAAACTTTGAAAAGCTGTTCTCCAAACTTCAGTTCGATGGTCCGACCAAGACGCTGAGCAAAGCTAGTGCATAGAGCAGGTCGCCTGTTCTCTCAGCAACATCTGGGAGATCCAAGGTTTCGATTCCAACCGAAATATGCGTGATTTACGGCGTGACACCGTGAGCCAGCTTGTCAAAGCTCGAAAACTACTGCCACGATGCCGAAACTATCGACTGTTGCCGTCTCGACCAGTACATGGAAAAAGACCCAGGCCAACCGCAACAACCCCTTCTTGCAGCTACCGAACGAGATACTATCTATCATCTTTTACGAAGCGCTGCATGTAGAGGGAATCAGGACGAATAGGCAAATGAGTAGCTGGCTTTGTATTTGCAAAGAGCTCTTTCCCATTGTAACCGCCTTCACCTTGCGTTTTACGAAATGATTGACTGCTCCAACTTGGCTACAGGTGTTGCGCGAGCTGTCAGTGGACCCCGTCATACTTCGTGACTGGAAAACAATATCTACATTTTTACGGATGCTCACTCGCGTGCAGGTTGAAGACATTCGACATCTGACCATTCTAGCCAACCCAGTATGGTTCTTCGAACAAGTGGTAATTTTCAAAATCATCGGATTATGCACCTACATCACCACACTTAGTTTAACAGGAATGGGAGCAACAACAATGCGACTAGTCTGGATAAAGAACATTCTGCTTTCTTCTCAGACATCCTGCAGGCTTTGCAGCCCGTCAAAGATCGAATTAGAACGTTATACTTGGTTCACCATTTTTCTGGGAGGCACTGAAGACTTTTACACACGTCACACATCTCACCCTATTTTCGGGGTCTTCAGACTCACCACCTACAATAACACACTTAGGGACTACTCGTAACTATGGCGCATTTACAGAAAGTGACATAAATCTCTCAGAAGCACTATCTTCACGTCTCGTCACGTTGCGCGCGGTAGGGACGGGCTTATCTTTATTTCAGATTGTTCGGCACGTCAAACGAAAAGATACACCTTTCCGAATCCCGAACCTTCATGTCTTCGAATGCAACTTTGCATATGGTGTAGAATTCATGGAGCATATTCTCGAAGCAATTTCTCCAACAATTCAGAGTCTCTTCATTCAATGTGCAGGATTTACTCCACAGGGCGTGTTTGCGACACATTTTATACCATCCTTCAAAAATGTCCTCACCTGATCTCTTTGAAGATCAAGGATGTCACATTGGTGGGGGCGTAGAATCTGCTGGTTTATTCCCACCTACCCTGCAACGACTCAGCTTAGAACGTTGCACAGGGGAAGGATTGGATTGGGGTTTGTGGGAAACATCTCTGAAAGCAAGCCAAATCAAACGTCTATCGCTGGATCAGGACTCTTATTCCATCTCGATATCCTTAACAAAGAAATGGAGATCCACGAGGTCAGCAATAGCCAACTATTGTCGGAGTACAGGTATCGAATTAGTGCTCTTAAAGAAAAATCGTCGCAGCTAGTTCCTGATACATTGCAACTCAACCAGAAGTTCTTATTGTGATTGGTTTGCTCTCGTTCCCAAAGTCCATGCGTGAATATCGTCTACAGTTAACGACGTCAACTGTGCAGAGTCAGCTGCATTCCTTCTCTCAGCTTATTCTCATTATGACCAGAGCATTAGAGCGTGTTGCACCAGCTCCCAACTCGATATCCTTCATTCTCACTCGTTCACCAGCGATGCTCCTTCTGGATTAAAAGGAGGAAACATGCTTAAGAAGAATCTGTTTCGGTGTCGCTTGCAGACAATACAGTGGCTTTCACAATTCCGGCAGACAGAACTTTCCATCAGTATTCCCCATCCAGGGTTTATTTCTCTCCGACAGCTGGTATAATTGTTGATGACCGTCCTCGTTGATGTCTGGTCGCTGCGATCAGTGACGCTGATGGATATCACAACTCTGGCAGTAAGGCTTAAGGCATCTTCCTTCAAGCTCCTGTTACGATTATCGAGGAGTAACAACTTTACTTCACTCTATTGCTTCTTCGGTCATACACCTTCAGTGTTGGTCGCATATCGTAAAGGAGCAAGATTAGTAATTTCAACGCAGCTATCGTGATATTTGTGTACCAAAGGAGGATAAAGGGAAAAAATCGTAACTTTAACCATGGTGATATTGAGAAATTTCAGACTTAAGGGAAGTGAGAATGCTTTCAACCAATGTAATCATTGCGGTTTGCAACTTGGACGGGAAAATGAAGTAAAGGAATGTGGGTTCGAGAACAGCTAACAAGTGAACAATTTGAACGCAGAGAAACAAGCAAACACCAAGGGATTACCGTAATGCAAAATATGAAGAGCCAAGGTATCAGTATGCTATTCCGAAGCAAATCCTCAATTTGAAGTTAGGTATCGCAGAAATATTGCGGATAACGAAGCGTCGTCAGCTGAAAGTATGGAAGTGATAAAGGACAAATCAGGATAGAACCTAAATGAAATCTGAATTGTCAAGAAAGCTGACTGGATAGAGAAGTCTAAAATAACTAAAGCGTATGTTAGGTGTTGTTAGTTGTTCTTCCCTTTCTTCTTCTTCTTCTTCTTCTTCTTCGGGCTGGTGGGGGATGACGGGTCTGCTCCTGCCTCCTCCTCGTCTTCTACCTCCGGTTCGAGGCCGGCTTGGCTCACTTCGAGAGGGGAAGGTGGCACAGATCCTGTCTCCTCTGTTTCGACTGAGGATTTAACAGGGTCGGCAGATGCAGGTTCATCGACAAGTTCCTCCTTGTCCTAATCCACAAACGGATGAGCCGGCGCTTTCTAAGGAGTTAGCACTAGTACCTTGCCCTTTACAGTCGTGTCTTGCACATCCGCCTTCTGTTAAAAATCGGTCAGATAAGGGAAATGAGTAGAGAGCATCAGCCTACTTGATCCGCCTGTTCTTTGGCCAGGTTCTCTTCCTCATCGAGCTTCCTCTGAGCTTCGGCCAGCTCTTCCTCTGCTTTCTCAGCAGCTACCCGAGTTTCCTCAGCTTTCCTAGCTTCTTCAGCGAGCCGCTCCTAAACTGTATAGTCAGCTGCCGTAAGTGGATCGAGCATTAGAGACGGACAGTCTCAAGTTTATGCTCCTCCGCCAATCGAGCCTCTTCAGCAAGTCGTTCCTATACAAAGCGTTCAATGCGATAAACTATTCAGATGATGCAAACAAACGGCTTCGAGTCGCTCCTCCTCCGCCTTTCTCTCCTGCTCTGCAAGGCGGTCCGCTTCTTCTTTTGCCACACGTTCCTAATATCGACCATTACACTGGAAGTTATATTGGGGAGACACCAACCGCCTCAATTCTGCTCTTCCGCTAATCGTGCCTCTTCAGCCAGTCGTTCTTGCTCTGCTTTTTCAGCTGCCAATTGTTCAGCAATGCGCTCAGCTTCGAGACGGTCGGCTTCTTCCTTCGCCAAACGTTCCTACATGGCATAATTAAGCATGGGCACGGGTAAACATAAAGAGACAGACAGCTTCGAGACGATCCTGTTCAGCCTTTTCCGCAGCCAGACGAGCAGCTTCAGCCTTGTCAGCTTCTTCCTTAGCAAGGCGCTCCTGCAGAAAATGAGACAAAGAATGACTGGAGAACAGGGACAAACCGCTTCAAGACGCTCTTGTTCAGCCTTCTCAGCTGCTAGGCGCGCTTCTTCAGCAATCCGTTCAGCTTCAACGCGGTCGGCCTCCTCTTTCGCTAAACGCTCCTATACAAAACAACGTTACAGTAGTAGACGGGGTGATGGAAGGAGCATACAGCTTCAATGCGCTCTTGCTCCGCCTTCTCGGCCGCCAATCGAGCCTCTTCAGCAACCCTTTCAGCTTCAAGGCGGTCGGCTTCTTCCTTTGCCAGACGTTCCTGAAGAATCGAATGAGAAGCAAATGACCAAGAGGAAGCGGCACACCGCTTCAAGACGCTCTTGTTCGGCTTTCTCAGCCGCCTCTTTGGCGAGCTTTTCAGCTTCGAGACGTTCTTGCTCTGCCTTCTCAGCGGCCAATCTAGCTTCTTCTGCAATCCTTTCAGCTTCAAGACGGTCAGCTTCCTCCTTTGCCAGGCGTTCCTGAAGCATCAATGAGAACCATAAGGCTAGGAGAGGAAGCGGCGGACGGCTTCAAGACGCTCTTGCTCAGCTTTCTCAGCCGCCTCCTTGGCTAGACGTTCAGCTTCTAGACGTTCTTGTTCCGCCTTTTCGGCGGCTAACCGAGCTTCTTCAGCGATCCTTTCGGCTTCAAGACGGTCGGCTTCTTCCTTTGCCAAACGCTCCTGAACAATCGTCTGAGCGGCAATTGGCACAATAGAGTAGACACACAGCTTCAAGACGGTCTTGCTCGGCTTTCTCAGCCGCTTCCTTTGCAAGTCGTTCAGCTTCAATGCGTTCTTGCTCTGCCTTCTCAGCGGCCAGTCGAGCTTCTTCAGCGATTCGCTCGGCTTCAAGGCGGTCGGCCTCCTCTTTCGCCAAACGCTCCTATACAACATCGTTAGAATAGTAAACGGGATGGAAGGAGCATACAGCTTCGATACGCTCTTGCTCCGCCTTCTCGGCCGCCAATCGAGCCTCTTCAGCAATCCTTTCAGCTTCAAGGCGGTCGGCTTCCTCCTTTGCTAGGCGTTCCTGAAGCATCAATGAGAATCAGAAGGCTAGGAGAGGAAGCGGGCGGACGGCTTCAAGACGCTCTTGCTCGGCTTTTTCAGCCGCCTCTTTGGCGAGCTTTTCAGCTTCGAGACGCTCTTGCTCTGCCTTCTCAGCGGCCAATCTAGCTTCTTCTGCAATCCTTTCAGCTTCAAGGCGGTCAGCCTCCTCTTTCGCCACACGTTCCTATACAATAACGTGAGAGTAGTAAACGAGAAAACGGAAGAGCCCACAGCTTCAAGACGCTCCTGCTCAGCTTTCTCCTCGGCTACTCGAGCTTCCTCAGCTAACCTCTCCGCTTCGAGACGTTCTTGTTCCGCCTTCTCGGCGGCTAGGCGAGCTTCCTCAGCAACTCGTTCAGCCTCAAGGCGATCGGCTTCCTCTTTCGCCAAACGTTCCTAAAAATATATGAGAAGGGATGTCTGCGAGAGCGGACTGAACGGACTGCTTCGAGACGGTCTTGTTCAGCTTTCTCTGCAGCCAACCGAGCTTCCTCTTCGAGTCTCGCGGCTTCAGCTCTATCCGCCTCTTCCTTGGCCAACCGTTCCTAGAAAGAGACTTAAGTCGGAAAGTACGAGAGTGCATATACGAACAGCTTCGAGGCGCTCCTGCTCAGCTTTTTCCGCTGCTACTCGGGCTTCCTCCGCCAGTCTTTCGGCTTCGAGACGTTCATGCTCCGCTTTCTCAGCAGCTAGTCTCGCCTCTTCAGCGATTCGTTCCGCTTCTAGGCGTTCAGCTTCCTCTTTCGCCAAACGTTCCTATACGACAAGGTGAGAGTAGTAAGTGATAAAATGGAAGAGGCATGCAGCTTCAAGGCGCTCCTGCTCGGCTTTCTCCGCCGCCTCCTTGGCTAGACGTTCTGCTTCAAGACGTTCTTGTTCCGCCTTCTCAGCGGCTTGTCGAGCTTCTTCAGCAATCCTTTCAGCTTCAAGGCGGTCGGCTTCCTCCTTTGCCAGGCGTTCCTGAAGCATCAATGAGAACCATAAGGCTAGGAGAGGAAGCGGCGGACGGCTTCAAGACGCTCTTGTTCGGCTTTCTCAGCTGCCTCCTTTGCAAGTCGTTCTGCTTCAAGGCGTTCTTCCTCCGCCTTCTCAGCGGCTAGTCGAACTTCTTCAGCAATCCTTTCAGCTTCAAGACGGTCAGCTTCTTCCTTTGCCAAACGCTCCTGAACAATCGTCTGAGCGGCAATTGGCACAATAGAGTAGACACACAGCTTCAAGACGGTCTTGCTCGGCTTTCTCAGCCGCTTCCTTTGCAAGTCGTTCAGCTTCAAGGCGTTCTTGCTCTGCCTTCTCAGCGGCTAGGCGTGCTTCTTCAGCAATCCGTTCAGCTTCAAGGCGATCGGCCTCCTCTTTCGCCAGACGTTCCTATATAACTAAGTGAGAATAAGATATGGGTAGATGAAAGAGATGGACTGCTTCAACGCGCTCCTGCTCAGCTTTCTCCGCAGCCAATCGAGCTTCTTCAGCCAGCCTTTCCGCTTCTACACGTTCTTGCTCTGCCTTCTCAGCGGCTAGTCGCGCTTCTTCAGCAATCCGTTCAGCTTCAAGGCGATCGGCTTCCTCCTTCGCCCGACGTTCCTAAACCACAGTGTAAGAGTAGCAACGCAGATATTGGGGGGCGCACAGCTTCGAGGCGCTCTTGCTCAGCTTTCTCAGCCGCCTCATTGGCTAGACGCTCAGCTTCAATGCGTTCCTGTTCTGCCTTTTCACTGGCCAATCTTGCTTCTTCAGCGATCCTTTCGGTTTCGAGACGCTCAGCTTCTTCCTTTGCCACACGCTCCTGAGTGGCGCAATGAGAATGGGTATGCGCGGGAGAGAAAGAGACAGACGGCTTCCAGTCGCTCCTGCTCTGCCTGCTCAGCCGCTTCCCTAGCTAGCCTTTCAGCTTCAAGACGTTCTTGTTCCGCCTTCTCCGCAGCCAACCGAGCCTCTTCAGCAACGCGTTCTTCTTCTGCTTTTCGAGCTTCTTCTGCAGCGCGTTCAGCCTCTTCCTTTGCAAGGCGTTCTGCTTCCAGCTTTTCCGCTTCAAGACGCTCCTGTTCAGCCTGTTCAGCTGCCAATCGAGCTTCTTCTTCCGCTTTCCTGGCCTCTTCAGCAAGTCGCTCCTAAAAGAGATGAGAGCCACATCCAGATCAATCAGTGGAGACGAACCGCTTCAACCCTCTGTTCCTCCGCCTCTTTCGCCAGATGCACTTCTTCAGCCTCTCTAGCCTCTTTCGCGATTCTAGCGGTCTCCGCCTCCTTGGTAAGACGCTCCTTCGCAAGCGGTCAGCAGGGCTGTGGTTGGATGGTATTTGAACACGAACCGCCTCGATGCGCTCCTGCTCAGCATTGTCAGCACTGAATCGTGCCTCTTCCTCAGCTCCTTCAGCAGCCGATTGAGCTTGTTCCTCAGGGACAGGTTTCTGAATCTCCGATTGTTCCTACAATGCTATAAAGATAAGTGCGCGACAGATAGTGAAGGACAAACGAGGTCGGCTTTCTCGGCTGCCAATCCAGCCTCCTCAGCCTCCTTCTGAGTCTGTAATTGCCCCTTCATCAGCAAGTCATTACCATGTGCGCGAAACAATGTACCACAGGTTCCGCTTCTGGAGTCTTTTGCTGATCTTCCTTGGACTCCGTGGTCCCCGCCTCTTGGAGAAGGGCAGCAGCTGCGCCCACTGCGATTACTGGAGCCACGTCAGCGACTGCTGGTTTCTTGTCTTCCGAGTCGGCGACAGCGATGGGGTGGGATGTATCAGCCTGTTACGACGAATGATTACTAGAAACGAGGAAGAAGGTGGACTTTACATGTTGGATGTCGTCTTCGAAGCGAATCTTGGTTTTACTGTTTGACTGCTCCTGTCCAAACAAACAGGAGAATGAGTAAATATGTGCAGGCTGATATGAATTAACCGGTTGGGTAGGAGTAGAATAATTAACAATGATGACTTTGCTCCAATGACAGCCCTCAGACAAACGGAGACCGAAGATAGATTAAGGGAGCGTGATGATGCATAGACCCTGAACGGGGAATGAACGAGCGTACTCAAGAGACACCTCTTGAACGATGATAACGAGCGCAATTAAATAGAAATGTGTGTGCAAGCAGCAACCGTGTGTTCAGACATAGCAAGACAGGTAAATCCTGTTCGCTCAAAAACAAAGAAGAAGAATCAAAGATGACCCACCGCTTCGTTCGTTCCCTCCGCTTTCGCTTTCCCCTTCTCCTCTTCGATAGGAGAAGTGGCCGTAGGAGTGGCAGATTCTCCGTCCTTCGCGGCAACACCCCCTGCGGCCGAACCATTCGATGCTTCCCTCTCAGACACGGCAACGGGGGTACCGCGTCCGCTCTCCTTTTCCTCTTTCGGCGCAGCGCCATTCGCTTTAGCAGACGCCTGGGAGGTAGGCAGAGCGGGTGGGGTCGTTGCGCTCGAATCGCTTCCTTCGGGGCGATGGGAGCTCTTGGACCTGAGGAAACTAGGCGTGGAGAAGATAGCACTCTTTCTCTTCTCTCTCTCCTTCTCCTTCTCTGACTGTGAAGCAGTCGTGCTCTTCCTCCTAAAGAAACCTCTTCTGTGCTCCTTTTCCTTTTCCTTCTCTTTCTTCTCCACCACTGCCTCGGATGGCAAAGCTGTCGAGATCGAGGTAGGCGGGGATGAGACAACGGATGTCTCGGATGGTTCGGGAGCTGGAGGAGGATGGAAAGGAACGAGTTCCATATCGATGAGGAGCCAGTTGAAGCGGTTCCCCAACTTGGAGATCAAGCTCTGTTTCAAGCTTCCAATGATGGTGGAAGGCCAGGCAGCGGCGACGAGGGGATCGCCCAGGGATTCCATCCAGACGTCAGCGAAAGATTCTTCAAACTCTCCAAAGCTCGCCGATTGAATGGTGGGGATCGAAGGCCTCGTGGATTTCTTTGGTGCATCGAAGAGCGATTCGCCTCCAGCCTTGATAAGTTTGACTCCGTCGTCGACGGTGATGCTGTTAGGAACAGCAGTAGTCGTCTTGTGCTTCTTGAGCGCCGTTCGCTTGGCCGTGCCAGTGGGAGATCCTGGAGGAGTGAGGGAAAGGCCGTTGTCATCCTTCTCGAAGGTAAGAGGTGCAAATCCAGCATTGGCGAAATCGTCCCAACCACCTGCATTGCCGTCACCCTTTTCTCCAAACACCTCGCTCTTCATTCCCTGACCTTCAAATACGGTCCCTAGTTTCCCTCCACTGCCGACCTTCCCCATGGCAAGGTCCAAACTGAAGCTCCTCCTCTTGAACCTCTTAGCAGCAAAATCCCTCTTCTCTCTCTCGATCTCCTCGCTCGTCCTATTCGCCTCCTTCTCCCGCTTCTCCTTCTCCCTCGCTTCCCTAACCGAATGGAACCTCTCCAAGGCCGCCTTCGTGCTCTTGACGCGCACCAACTTCGCACCGGCGGAGGCAGCGGTCTCTGTCGCAGGCGAAACGAGGTCGATGATACGAGTAACCTCATCGCCGAGGATCCGTTCATAATCGAAAGTTCCCTCCTCCAACTCCTCTTCCTCCCCTTTAGCAACCCTGGCGGTGTCCACGAGCATCTTCCAAGCATTCTCCGCCTCACCTTCTCCCAGCTCTCCCGCTCGCAAGGCATCGTACAAGATGTCTCCGGCGGCACGGCGCGCATAGGGTCCTTTGGTATTGAGGGAAGAACTGACTGGCAATCCAGTCGCCTGATCGTTTGTCTCCAATGGGCCGGATGACGGGTCCGAAGCATAGCGCCAGTCTCCTTGAGCCTCGACGCGGACGCGGAGGTACTTCTCATGCGCTCGTCGATCACGAATGTGGCGAGGCGGAGTCTTGTACTCTGTGCCACCCACGTCATCAGCCATTATTCGTACTGGGCTATACAGGGGTGGGGTGAGAAATGAGAAATGCGTACCAGAACCACCAAAAGGATAGCCCTTGACCGCTTCCTCCAATCTCAGCGGAAGTCCCTCTCTCTTTCCCAGCTTTCCACGCTTCGACTCCCTCTCCCTCACTCCCTCGCCTTCCTCTCTCACCCAAGCCAACCAAACATGCTCGAGCGCTTCTCCCGCCTTCTTCCACTCCGCATATTCGCCGCTCTTGATCCCAAACAACCAACCACTGAGGATAAAGCACAGACGGGACGAGTGCATGCCGTTGTATTCCGAGTGGGAGGCGATGGCGCCGATTAGGGAGAGGACAGAGGAGAGAAGGCTGGCGTGAGCGGCAGGCAGAGAGGGGAGGAGGATGGTGCTGTAAGCTCGTGGGGGGAACGATGCCTTCTTCTCTTCCTCCGCGAAGTTGGCGTACCAACCTAAGGACGTGGAGCTCCCGAAGGAGGAGCTTCCGTAGTCCAGGTGTCGAAGTGCCCATTTGAGCACGACCGCGACGTCGGAGATGTTGGCTTCTTCTTCCTCTCCTTTAGCAACCCTGGCGGTGTCCACGAGCATCTTCCAAGCATTCTCCGCCTCTCCTTCTCCCAGCTCTCCCGCTCGCAAGGCATCGTACAATATGTCTCCGGCGGCACGGCGCGCATACGGTCCTTTGGTATTGAGGGAAGAACTGACTGGTAATCCAGTCGCCTGATCGTTCGTCTCCAAGGGGCCTGATGACGGGTCCGAAGCATAGCGCCAGTCTCCTTGAGCCTCGACGCGGACGCGGAGGTATTTCTCGTGTGCTCGTCGATCACGAATGTGGCGAGGCGGAGTCTTGTACTCTGTGCCGCCCACGTCATCAGCATTATTCGTACTGGACTTTACAGAGGTAAGGTGAGAGTGAGAAGTGCGTACCAGAACCACCGAAAGGATAGCCTTTAACCGCTTCCTCCAATCTCAGCGGCAGTCCCTCTCTCTTTCCCAGCTTTCCACGCTTCGACTCCCTCTCCCTCACTCCCTCGCCTTCCTCTCTCACCCAAGCCAACCAAACATGCTCGAGCGCTTCTCCCGCCTTCTTCCACTCCGCATATTCGCCGCTCTTGATTCCAAACAACCAGCCACTGAGGATAAAGCACAGACGGGACGAGTGCATGCCGTTGTATTCCGAGTGGGAGGCGATGGCGCCGATGAGGGAGAGGACAGAGGAGAGAAGGCTGCCGTGAGCGGCGGGCAGAGAGGGGAGGAGGATGGTGCTGTAAGCTCGTGGGGGGAACGATGCCTTCTTCTCTTCCTCCACGAAGGTGGCGTACCAACCTAAGGACGTGGAGCTCCCGAAGGAGGAGCTTCCGTAGTCCAGGTGTCGAAGTGCCCATTTGAGCACGACCGCGACGTCGGAGATGTTGGCGCGTTCCATCTCCTTCTGCCATCCTTCTCCTTCTCCTTCTGTTTCGGACAATCCGCTCCATCCTCGCAAGGCTGATTTCGCGGGAAGCTGAGCGTGAGAGGGAGAGGATGTGGGGAGAGACAAGAGGTAGAGGCTGATGAGTCGTCTGATGTTCGTGGGGTTCTCAGAGAGACGGTAAGGACGGAAAAGACCGAGAGAGGTTAGTCCTGTGCATACGTATATTAGAGCTGGCTATAAAATGATAGATGCAGTAGAAGAGAGCGGGTCATGTTGACAAGACCCGCTCTCCGGCTAATAGAGTTCCAAATGGGGGGGAGGCACTAACCACCATCCATTATCCTCCTTCCACCCTTCTCCCAAATGGCCTGAACTTCCTCAGGAGTTAACTTGACTCTTCCAAACTCTTCAACTCCAATCTTTGCCGTAATTGTCCCTCCTGACCCACTTCCAGCTCCTTCACCTAATCCATCACCAGCCTTCGGTGTACTCTCCAACCCGAGGTCTATCCAGGTGAGAGAAAGCTGAGGAGAGCTCGCCGGCGCCTTCTTTGGGACGAGATCAGGTTTAGGCAGGGACAAAGGCAGCGGTTTCGCCTTCACTTTCGATCCATTGGCCGTCGTTCCATTCGCGGGGTTTGTTCCATGTGTCGTTCCATTTGCAGGCGGCGAGGGAGGGGAAGCGGCGGATGTGAACCCGGACTTGAATTTCTTGAGGAAGGAGGACATCTTCCTCCTTTCCTCTCTTCTGGATTTGGATTATCGTCGGATTGTCGGATAGTCGGGTTCGAGTTCGGTGGTATGTGGAATCGGTTCGAATGTAAAGTAAAGTAAAGTAAGTGACGCAGGTTATGCGAGATTGCAGTAACGTGTGGCTGCAGCTGCAAGCGGAGGGCGCGCTTTTGAAGCTTTGTGGCCCAAAGATCGATAATAGGAAGAGACATCGCCCATCCGACGCAACACATCACCATCGAAGCAAAGCAGCATAAGCAAACAAGGCACGCACCTCTTATTTTGCGGTTTGGCAGCTCTCAGTGGCCGTAGACGTGTTCGTGTCCCAACTCCTCCACTCCAGCCCAGACTCGTTGGTGGTCCAGCGAAATTGTCTGGACAGAAGGCGCGAGGTTGATGCGTTAGCTTCTTCGATGCGGAACCAGAATCTCGGGTTCGGGTCCGGTGCAAATAAATTTTTGTTATTTCTCCTGCCTTCACGTTTAGTGGCTAGATTGAGAAACTGTTGACATGGCTTAATATACCAGCAGGTGTCACGAGAGGGTGGCTACATATGCAAAGCGACAACTTGAAAGGAATACAATTATCTGTATTTTCAGTAACGCTCTTGTCAAGAGAGTTGCTGTAAAGGGAAGAGACGACATGACCAAGTACAGATATAGGATGTACAACGTGTCCAACGAACCATCAATCGAATCCAACAAATCAAAGATATCTTTATCGAGACAAACACACAGACTCTTCATTATCCCACCCATTTCTAACTTTCAAGGGAGCTTCGGTCGTGCCCACTCCACAAAATCGTCGATGACGGAAGGCCAAGCAGCTGTTCCCATCCATGAGTCTCATAGTCACATGTGCTGATGAGTGAAAAGCGAACCATCGAGGTCGTGTTCGGAGAGATCACCACGACTCGTCTTCCAGAAGTCGAGGAATAGCGTCCAGGAGTCTTTGGAGATGGCCTTGCTTTTATACGGCTATACCCAACATCTGCCGTCAACATCTGCCTAACGTAACAAGGTACCCAAGGTAGTGCTAGGACTCACACCGTTCAGGAACTCTGTCCACAGTTCCAGATGTCGATTTGTAAATTGAGTAGGTGCAGTGGAGAGGGGGAGGAGGAGGGACCAGAGCGCTATGGCGGTATCACATTCTGTCCACACATCAAAACCAAATCAGCACACGAGGGAAGGAGGGAGGGGTGAGATTGAGAGTGACGCACGAAGAGACCTCTGTCCGGGTTGCTTCGCCCAATCAAAAGTAAAATTATAAACCTTTCGGAACGTCTCCTCATCTCCAAAACCTTCACGTCCCCTCAACTGGATCAGATGAGCCTGCATGCCTTCGATCGAGTCCTTCCTAAGTTCAAGCATCAATATTCCACATCGGGGCAAACGGGGTATGGATAGTAAAGGAAAGAAAGACATACCTGGCGGACGTCCAACCATCGACGAATCCGCTCCGTGTGAACTCTCCCATCGAAGGAGACTTGCAGAGCATGGCCACCACGATCACGACCGGGTCTTCAGGGTCTACTTCTAGATCTGCGCAGAAGGCTAGGGTCCCGTCGATGTTGGTACGGGTCTTGTCGGCGGGGTTTGCGTAGCGGTCGAATATCTTTTCGAGCTTGGAACGGATTTGGGATTCCTGTTCAGGAGTCATGTAAATTTCGCGAGCCTTTGGTTCGCATTTGACGGCCATGAAGTGCTGTGATGTTTTGGACAAACGTCCACGGAATGTTTCTATGAGCAATGAAAATTGGAGGGACCTGGTTTGGGATTGGAAGGTCCTCAGAGCTGAAGCAGCGGTGACGACCACCAACCCAAAACACAGAGGCATAGTCCAACTTAGACGTGCTGTTAGGAGGAGGTTCGATAGCATGGTGTAGCGCTCCTGAAGCCTCACGGACAAAGTGGAAGGTTGATAATAGCCAACGGGGAAGAACGGAACAAAGAATTCAGGTAACAAAGGGACGAATATCCTTTGTAACCGGTAGCCCATGAAACGGGAAGCAGGAGGATAAACTCGGTACACATGCACAGAGTGACGTGGAACAAGTTATATAACCAAGAAAACCTTTGCTGCGAAGGAAGGAGAACCGACCACGACAGGAAAGCGACAGATAATGTGAGTCCTGGAACTGGTAATCTTGAGGTAAGAGTTGCAACGCAAAGCAAAGACGAGAGCTTTTATTGTTTTTAGAAATAGTCTAGGAAAGACATAAGAGGCGGTGCAATTATGACGGCTTGATTTAAGCTATTACAACAAGGAAGTAGGAGATGAAATGTGGGTTCGAAGGATGGAGTTAATGTGAGTACAGAATGATGGACAAGATGTTGCCTGGTCTCGAACAAGAGGTGTCCTTGAACTGGGCTTCCATATGAAATTACAAAATAAAGTTTTCTTACGTGTGAAAGGTGTGAACGGATTGTGGCCAAATTACATCTCATCCTGTAAGATATCATCTTCTCGTTCCCTCATTCCAATAGCAACATAGGAAGCTGATGTCTGCAGGAAGAAATGACGGGCTAGATAGCCATAAAATAGGAGCTTCTCGGAAAACCGGGATGAGAAA